>BMAW01101755.1:807523-835159 GCA_019974015.1 Nephila pilipes | reverse complement strand
TGGTAGCTAGTTCAGTTGCATATTGCTCTTAAATGATGCATAAAAGTATAAACAGTTTATTTTTTTTACAACAGACAAATACTTTCAAAGGCTATCAAAGCCTCGTAAAAGAGATGACTTACCCAAGGTGAAATGAAAATATTCTTTTTTCAAATAAAAACAATTAAACATAAGAGTATGCTTTAATTAAATTATCAAATATTTAAAAATATTCAATATTTACATAGCTTAAGGAGTTCTTCGACTACAACAAAGCTACTAGAGTTTATAACAAATCTTGTTACACAAGATCCGATGATTATATATATATATATCTCATTAATACTTTTTTTTTATCTTTTATGTTTTTTTTAATGGAAGCTGAGTTACTGTATACATATATGAAATATATATATAAATATTCATTCATCGTTTCTATTATGTATTACGTCTTTTTTAGTGCCATGAATTTTATGTTACTCAAATTTCATTTTTGACTACGAAATTTCATAAGAGCAGTTAAATTTTGACAGTAAATTTTAATAATGATTCATTCGCCAGTAAAAGATATAATTTCATATAAATAGAAGATAGTGCAGTAAAAATAATTTTTTTTTTACCATTTCAGATGAAAACTCAAAGTAACTAACTAAAATTATTTTCTGAGCTTATTTGATATAAAATTAATTGTTACATTTTGAAACTTTTAATGTATATATATATATATATATGTATATATATATATATATATATATATATATAACTACAAAAAAACGATACATCAAGAGTTATCTGAGGGAATAAAAAATTAGCGGATAGGAGGAAAAAAATTATTTAGAATAAAAAAGCCAGTTCTAAAGGCTAAAACAGATGATTGATTGAAAAGAATGATTTGCCCCAAAGTTACTGAGTTATAAAATAACGGAAAATAAAGGTATTATTACCTCTATCCTGGATGCAAGCTGCCACAGCCTGGCATAGAGTGACCAGCTCCCCTGTTGGTCTTCTTACGTATTTCTGTCCACATCCATCCCAATTCCGTAGGTCTCTAGCTTTCCTGGTAGAGAGCCTACTCGATTGGAGAGAAATGTTGAACCTGAGAAGTGTTTACAACTGTAGAATGTGGATTCATACACGTGACGTATGTGGTCTGGCATTACCTTGCTGAAAAAGAAAACCAGGGTTCTGCAAAAGGAACGGTAGCAAAATAGGTCTCAGAATGTCGTCGATGTACCATTGTGCTGCAAGTGGGCTTCTAATGACGACCAAAGGGGTCCAGATATCAAATGAAATAGCATTCCTGACCATAACTCCTGGTTGTGGGCCTGTGTAGCTTGCATTAGTGAAAGCAGGGTCAGCACGCTGGCCTGGGCGTCTCCTGACACGTCTTGGATGATAGTCAGGACGAGAGATTCGTCGCTAAACGCTATGCATCCCTAGTCAGCATCATTCGAACCTTATCGAGCCAAGCACCAATGTAATCTGACTCGACAGTGTGCAAGTGTGAGTGGCAGGTGGCGTAGCTGTCGGTACGAGTTTAGATCCGTCTAGATTTTAGACGAATTTATCATCCATCTGTGAATGGTCATAGAGGACGCTCATGTGCGGGTCTCGCGTCTGATGGTTCATAACGATGAATCAGGCGCTGTGACAGCTGATCTGACAATCAATCTGTCCTCCCGATCTGCTGTGGCCCTAGGTCGACCGCTACCATCATGATGCTGAAATCTGCTTTTGTGAACCCATTGCCAGCATCTTCTAATTGCCACATCGCCTCGAGCGATTCTCCAGTTTGCCCATCCTGCCTTTTTCAATCCAATGATATGATCTATTTGAAACTGACAGTTGCTCGTAATGAGCTTGTATCCTGCGGCGAGGCATTTCTTCAATCATTGAAAGGTATCCTAAGTCGCAATGCAACAGAAAATTTGACCATCAGTTTGAGAATCGCTTCTTATATATACCTGCTAATTGTGCACTTCTGATGGGCTGTAGCTCCAGCTATTCATTCATTGGACACCAAATTTTAATTATTTGCATGTTTGGTCCATATTTCTTTGCATATGAATTCCATTGCAAACGGGCAACTCCTTCTTGGTGAGTCATTTTTTTTTTGTTATGTACTGTATATATTAGTAAATACTATAAAAGTTATAAACAACAACATAAAAGAAAATTAAAAAGTATTTATCATGTATAAACACCAAATGTATTAAGGAAATTAAAATGTTTCGGCATGATACTAATATCTGTTATCAAATGTTTTGGATATACGTTTTATTTTATAGCTTTTTCTTCAGAGATAGAATACCCATTCTCTCTTCTTCTCTATCTCCATATAAGAAATTATTAAAAAATATTAAATTTTAAATGGTTTTTCTTAAGAATAGACCTCTTTTTTGAATGAAATATTTGTTTCATAATGTGTTTTTGTAAGATAGTAAGGTTTTAAGTACTGTAATAATACATTGTCAGATCTGGTAGAAAACTGCTGCAAAAATTTAGTTTTATAATATTAAAAACTTTCAGTGACTTTGATCAATCTTGATTATAATATTTCAAACAAATATCTTTTATTTGTAGCATAGAAAAAATTAACAGATAAAGTCCAGAAGATCTCTCAAGGTTTAGACATTTTTAATTGATAAAATTTCAAATTGTTTGGTTAGTAGAACTTTTAGATAGTAGAACGGAATTTGAATAACCTATTCATACCTTTTTGAAACTAGAATTAGATCTGTAATAATGAAAGGTATAAATATTTGGAGATTTATATTTCTTCCGTAGTCATGATTGTTAGTTTCTCGGAAAATTTAACATTGCGAATTAAAAATGTGTGTCGTTATTATTTGCTTATTAGTGTTAACATTTGACATAGTTTTTATTAAAAATTTTGAATTCAAAAATGTATCTTAAGTTCTATTGTTTGCTTTCTAGTTAAGAATAAAAAAAGTTTGCATATTGATTTCAATAACCATAATTAACACGACAAAAAATAACATTTTGTACACAATTCAGCAATTTTTTTACTACCTGGAAAATCACTAAGCAACAATGAACATACGCGTTTCTTATTATTACATAGATTATTCCATGAGAATGGCTAGTTTATTATTTTTTTTTTAATTTTATGTAACGAAATTAAGGAAATGAAAGTATTAAGTAAAAAAATGACAAGACATAATTTAATTCCGAGGTGGGACTTAAATTTATTTATGAAACTTTATTATTGTTGTTATAGTTATATTATTAGATAACAATAAGATTGTTATTTAATTTTAATGGAAGATTTATTGTTGAAATTTTATTGTGAAATTTTATTGTTTTCTATTCGGAAAAATTTAAATGTATCAAAAATTTTTACTTTATGTCAATTTTAAAAGAAAACAATGTTTCAGAAAAAGTTTATGAAAATCTGATTAATAAAGTCTTTACTAGATTTTATTTAGATTTTTGTAGGGATATAAAAAGGGAAAAATCAACTTTAGAGTTAAAATCGGTTTATATCAGTAACCGATCTCAAAATTTGGCGTTACATGAAGAACTAAATTTTAGAAAATGCTTAATTTGAATCAGAATGTTTTTCCAAATACATTTTCTCTTCCCCCCCCCCTTTTCTTGCTTCAATTCGTAAAAAGATTTGATTGCGCTAATACTTGTGTAAATAACTGTTTCAGTTTTTATTTATATTTATTTCATTTTAAAATTCAGATCACATTTTAGGATTAATTTATATAAGCCTTATGGTAGAATTAGGTGTTAATTTTTTCTTCAAATAAAAGAACAAAACATTTTGATGTATATTTCCATCTGAATTTAAAATTTAAAATAAAATTAAAACAAGCATAATCATATGGAATTTTGTAAATTGGTTCTTCATTATTGAAAAATTATATTGAAAATCAATAATAAAATTGAAAAATAAAATTGAAACGCATATAGACCAATCATTATAAGCTTTTGAAAACCTGTTTTAATAGTTAATTTCTTTAAGAAAAAAATTTAAAGTTTCAAGGTATTTAAAAGTTTAAAAATGCAATGTTCAAAACGATCTTTCAAGTTTTATAAGCGAACCATACTTAAGAGTCTCATCATATAATTATTTTCCAATATTTGCGATTAATTTGCTGAAAATATTTTCAGCTAATTACTAGTTATATCATAATTATAGCAAATATCTAAATTTCTGTTTATCTTCCTCTGGTTTTGTAGTTCTTTTACTTTAGAGATATAATTAAAGTAGAATGTCTTATCATTATATTACATCACTATGATTTGTAAAATCTGAGCAGTCTTAATTTATAAAATGAAGTATCTTGAAAGCATGTATGAAAACTTCATTAAAATGTTTTAATTGGTGAAACAAAACAAATATCGTAGTTTAGATTCGTAATAACAGAAAAGCAAATATATGAAATATTATTAGTAATTTAAAATGGATGTTTCTTAAATTTTAACATTTGCGCAAAATTTTTAAGAAAAGATGACTATTACATTTCTTTTCTTTAAGATAATTAAATGTAATATTGTATGATTTAGTTAAATAAATTATAATAAAATGAAGTATTTCATGCAGTAGCCTGCTTTATAACTGAACAAGCCGTAGACTAATATATTATACCGCTGATGTATATAAATTAAAAACTATCAGTTTTTTGAATTAAACAGTATTTAACTTTTCATTATCAAAATAATTCCATGAAAAATAATTATACGGGGACTGTCCCATAACAATCGGAACTAAATTCAGAAAGAAAATTATTGATTAAATATGTAGTGAGTTTCTAATTTTCAAAATTTAACTCTCTTGCATTAATACACCACTGCCAGCACTTTTTTCTGTTTTCATACGAAACGTGGAAGTTGGCAACCACAAGGTAATTCCGGAACTCCATCGTAGCCATTTCAATTACATCACTTGTCCAAAAAGTTTTTCTAGGCTTCTTTCATACAAGGGAATAAAAGAAAGACTACGAGAACCAGATCTAGACTTTAGAATGATTGGAGAAGCATTGCGATGTCGTGTTTGACCAATACCTTCCTCAGAATTATCGATGCATGAAAAGGCGTATTGTCATGATGAAAAATCCGGGTATTCTTATGCGGTTGAAATGCATAAGAGGGAAAATCACGTATTTGTATTTGAAAGCATTCAAGCATTTGAAAACTTCTGCCTAAATTTTACATTTCACTATTTATCTGTCATGCATAAAAGTTTCATGGACCACACCTCCCGTTTGAAAAAAGACAATTAGCATCGAAACTTCATTCATACCTCACGCATTTCTAAATCATTGGCTTACAATTATAGATCAGCAGAATTCGTTAAATTAAAACTCCTCTGCTGTCAAACAAAAAAACTGTTAATCACAGTTGAAAAATTTATGAATTTCGGCTTTATGTCCATTGGTTCTGGTCGATGTTCAACATTCAGGTGTTATTTCTCTTCGAAGTTTTTCTTGCCATTATTGAATCTTTTGCGTATTTTGCAAACACACATTCTGTATTCGTCCTTGTAAGCCTGACACATCATACTGAAATTTTCCGTAATGGACTTATCCCGTTTAACACAAATCTGATGCTACAATGCAGCTCGATGGTGTGCTGCATTTTTACTGTCGATGGAAGGAGTAAATCTGCTTTTAATTTGGGCGAACTATGAACACTTCAACAGTTTGGAGGCAATTGACACGGTTCTCTTGACTTATGTCATCTCTCCTGATCCACCCATGGAAACCACCTTCTTCCCAGCGAGAGGGAAAAATCAATCCGATACTTGGTGGACAAACTTTCTTGAGGAAATTTCTTGAGCGAATTTAAAAACAAATATTATGGACATCTACTCTTCGTAGAAAAGAGAAAATAAATAAACTAATTAAAAATTTTGAAAAAAAAAATGAATGAATTTAAACGATCTCGATTATCTCTAATGAATTTAAAAATCTCCGATAATAATATTTAATTTGCAAGAAAATATATTACTTAAGCAATTTATCAAATGAGTTTTCTCGACATATTCACATATAACAACATCGATATCAGAAAAAGTTACAAGCGAAATTAATTAAAAATTTTCAAGTATCTTCCATATATAGTTTTTAAGAATCTCTACTACTTTCATGGTTGTGGAATTGATATACTTTTAGTACCAAAGGTATAAACCATGTACTGTTATAATTTTTTCTTGATTTTTCATTGTTATTTGACTCGAAACACAGTAAAAATTATAGAAATATGATTTTCATCACGAAATTAGTACCAGCCTCAAAACAACTGTTATGATGAATAAGATAAAAATTACAGAATATTGATATATTAGTTCACTTTTGAATTATGAGTGTTATTCTGATAATCAATTTATGTACTATTTTCACCATTTTTTCCACTCCAAATTTTTTTTAATTAAAAACAGATTATTAAATGAGTTTTTCATAGTTTTAAGTAATATTATAGTACTGAAAAATATTTTGACAGCTAATATCGATGTATTTCAAAAATTTCTCCGAAGGTGTACGGATACCTTAAGCCATCGACATTAAAGACACTGATTAATTGATCTTATTGTATTTATATAAAATACTATTTCATGTATATTAATATTTTGCTTTAGTTATCATCTGTTATAAAACTAGTTCATGAAAAAGAAATGTATACTAACAGAAAATGAAAGAAAAAAACAAACATTTTATCAAAAAGCTAAATTTAAATATTCTGCTCTTGCTTTTGCTTTTCAAGGTTTTTTTCGCATTTGAAGAGATTTTTGAAATTAATTTAAAATATAAGTTAGCATGTACTAAGGAAAAGACATAAAAGAAAAAAATATCTTACTAAAATTACTTAAAGTTTCTTTTAAATAAGATATTCTTTCATTATAATGAATCAATTCTAACAGATTATTGATTGTGTTTGTCCTCATAATATTTAATCATATTTAAATTTTGTTCTTTGCTTGATAAAATTATTAATCATATTATATATATATACATATGTATTAATCAAAATTTATTTTTCTATCCGTATAAAAATATTTTTAGTGACGCATTTTAAGTAAATAATTTGCATTTTCTGTCAACATTTGCAATAACGATGTCTTGTTCGATGAACAAAGAAACATAAAACATGACCGTATTTCAGATGAGTAAAGTCGAAATCTTGTTTCTGGCTGACATAAATTGCGAAAATCTCTTTTGTTCATAAATACGTAGTAAAGTTTTAAATATAGTGTTGGATAAAAAGATTGAGAAAAGAGATTTCTTTAGTATAATGAAATCATTATTCATTCGAATAATAATTATTTCATTATACTAAAGAAAAAAAGTCTTACTTTATTTTATATACCTATATTTGAAAATAGAGAGGGTGCCTTCTTGAAATATTTAATTGGGTGTCTTAGTTCTCAAAAGATCTAGTTTGGCGAATCAAGGAAACATTTTTTTTAAATATTAGAACTGGAGGCATGCATAAAATTCTATATTATTTTCTCATAGAAAAGGAAATATATTCTTGAGAATATTAAAAATAATGTTCAAATTATTGCCAAAAACTGAAAAAGGATTTTTCCGTTTTTTAACTAAAATTAAAATTGATCTTTCGTTTAATAATACATTTTTAAAATTTAAATATTTTCTTAAATCTGATGCACCTATTTATGCTTACATTTTATTTATAAGCACAAAAGTAGTTTTTTGATGCATCAAATATTCAAAACAAAATGAAGTCAAATATAAAAATCAAAGATACAAATTTAAAAAAATTATCGTAAATATTTATTAAAAGTAAAAGAATATATGATGAACTTAAATATCGTATTTATTTAAAAAAAAATACTACATTTCTATGAAACTAAATTAGTTTCAAACTTATAAGATATCAATTATTCATTGTATATATTTCTTCCTATTTGTAAAATTTGATTTATATTTTAATGACATTTTCTTCAGAATATTTCAGAAAAATTGAACTATATATTATTTTATATGGTATCTTGTTCAGTTCTATAAATAAAAGATAATTAATACAGAATTTGAAATACAGTCTAATTTTTAAATAGAAATGATGTATATATAAAAGTATTCAAACAATCTCCATCAATTGTTGTGTAAATTTGATTAAATTACTCCACAATAATCTAAGATTCAAACATTTGAGATGAATTTAAATGAAACAAGCCCACTGAATGCCAAAACTACATACAGTTTTTCCTATCACGTTCCATTTTTAAAAGTATCGGCAGTTTTATGTATTTATTTAGTTATTTAACTTTAAATATGATTGACCATTAGAATTAATTATTAATATTTATTGAGTTTCTCTAAATAATACGAAAACACTCCTTAAACATTTCAAAATCTTATTTTTAATGTAAACATTACTGAGGAAAATGGAGCTTAATATTTATATAATTGTTTTAAATTTGTATAAAAATATCATTTTCAACAGTAAATATAACAATATAATCTACGATAATAATGCTTATTTAAATATTTTTGTTTCTTTTTATAACTGATGTAGTTCCACCAATAAGTTCTTATAGTAAATTTCTATAGGCTTTGTATTGTACTTTTATTCAGTAAAATAAAGTTCTTACGTTTCTCCTACAGGCTCAGAAACACAAAAGAGTCTGTTTTGGAAAAAGTTTCTCGAAAAGAATTTCAGGAAAATAATTATCACTATTACCTATTCTATATTGAGATAATAGATATCGTTAAAGAAACAAGATCGACAAATTATATTATTTAGTTTTAAGTGAAAACACTAATATCCATGATAAATTAAATACACAGAAAAAAGTAAAGCAAAGAAAGGAGAAAAAACGTATTTCAAATTAATAAACCTAATGAAATGAAAGCATGAAAAGGCATGTAAATAAAAGAGAAATAGAATGGCTTCAAAATAAGAAATTTAAAGTAGAAATAACTGTTAAATAACAAAAGGAAGTCTAGACATTTTGTAATAGAAATATAGCTTTGAGAGAAACAATTCGTAGGCATAGATAAGTTGTTTCGAAATAAGCTCTTTGAAGAAAAACTGAAGCTTTTATGCAATAAAAATCTCTTAAGCCCTGTTCAAGATTTTTTTCTGCCCCGTTGTAGGAAACCAGTTTAACAATAATATGTTTTTTAAGCAGCGGAATGTATATGCATACGCTGTCCTCAAGGGATAAGATCAAAGACATAGCTTTTGAATTTTTAATGCTCCACTGGTAATTATAATTATTTAAAAGCCCATAAAAATGTGTACTTTTAACCTGACTGAAATTCAAGAGATGTTTTTAAAAATATATGTAGTCGTGTAAAATCTACCTAAGCCGAAACTCTTCAGCTTATTTTAATTTATAAAATGCTGTCAGTATTATCATATTTTTCTTCGCTTGTTTTATTTAATAGTAACGGATATTTAAAGATTATAGTGCTTTCATTTGAAACAATTTAAAATATTAAAGCGATAAGTAAAATATTTTTGAGGAAGCATTGTACCCGAATTTTTATCTATAAAAATTCCGTTTGCACTAATGTCCTAAGAATTTTGCTGTATTGGATGTAAATCTAGGTAATAGAAAAAATCTTAATTGGAGTATGTTGAAAAACTATACTGGTGGCAAAATTTAATAAAAAACGTATTGAGCCTTGGAAATGCAGCGTTCATCATTAAAAATTATTTGGCTCCATAGACTTTTAGTCACACCAAAATTTTACTCTTATTTATACTATTATAGAATAAATATGAAAACCTTTCAAATTCAACTCAAAATTATTTTTAAAGTTTTCTTCTTTCTGAAAACCTAGAATGAAATTTTACAATTTAATTTTCTTTATGAACTTTACAATACTTGGATGTTTATATTAAGTGTAAAAGAAAAATTATTCATGAAGGAAATATTATTTTTCTATCCCTAATTCTGTTGACTTAACTATTCTTTTTGCTTTCCCCTGATTTCTAAAACAGGCAGTTTCTTGTTTTAATAGGTTGATAGATCTGTATTAAAAAATTTTACTCTACGATATATATATGCATTACCAACATAACAAAAAAAAGTTATATATGCAAAATAATGAATGAAATGCACTATTAGTGAAACTGTATTTAACATTTACCCTATTAATCTAAAACACAAATTTTACAACACCGAAAAATAGGTCATTCCTAAAAGGTCTTAAAATTAGAATTGAAATAAATATATCAAACATTTTGTACCTTGACTTGTAGTCCTTTTAAATTTTGAAAGTATATTGCATTTTTAAAAATTTAAAAAAATATTAACTAAAAAGTAATTGAAGAGCTATGTATCATAACTCATAATGAATAAAACTCATAATGAATATTTTCTTCTTTTAGTTACTTTGAAAAGAATTATAACTTTGTAAAAAGAAAAAAAGCTAAAAATTTCCATTGTTTCTCTCTATCTAAAGAAGTATGAAAATAAACTGCTAACGGCGAAGCGATCACGTAAGGAATTTAATTACACTACAATTGTGATTTCGAAACCCAAGAACAAAATAAATAAATTAAATGTATTTCATTTTATAATCTCTTTAAATTTCCATTAATTAATTGAATAGCCCTAATCTTGTAATTTTAATGGCTTCTTGTTATTATTAGTGGCAATGTTATTTTAATGGAATGATTTTATTACGATGAATAGGTAAAAGAATAAATTGAGAGTACTAGAGAAATAGAAAGATAATTATCTACTACTGTGAATATATATGTAATTCTTTTTTATAAGAAACGCTTAAGAAATATATTTTACCTATATATATATATATATATATATAAATAAATAAATATTTTATATACAAATATTTTAAATATAAATATTTTAGTGAAGGAAACTCTTGAAGCAGACAGTTTAAACTTTTGTAAATGTTATTTGGTAGCTTTGCAAAACGTTTTATGCAGCCTTCGATTTATATCTACATAATAATAACCTCTGAAGTCTTAGTTACGATGGTGAATCTGCTAGAAGAAATTGCTTTAAAAAAACGTTCTGTGAACTGATTTTTACTTTCGGAAAGTGCAAAACAGTCAGAAATATTCTCTTCGATGAACAAAGAATTCGACAGCACTTGCTTGAACAGCTCAAATATTTAAGAGTGACCAAATGTTTCAGAGTTAGAACAAAAGCGTAATCCATGAGCCTAGTGCACATGCCCCGATTTTCTGTGATTATTAGAGAGGCTATGCATTATCAACAGCCTATTACTTAGACATGATTAAGTAGAAAATCTAGTCCGTGTTGAAGAGGAAATGTCCGACATGGCAGAGGAAAGATATTCTGCAAAGCAATGCTCGATCTGATATGGCACAATAGATGTTCAAAACTGTTTGCAAAGTGGATTGGGAGTTTTTGCCTCACCTTCTTTACAACCTTGATCTTGCCCTATTAGTGTTTAATTTGTTTAGTTAAATGAAAGAAGCTCTGATTGGTATGAAGTTCAATAATAACGAAGGGATAAAGAAAAGAGTACCAAACTAACTTCTATTTCAAAAGCAAGAAATTCTTCGCTGAGGGGATGATAAGAATCCCAAAAGAATGGAAAAAGTACAGAGAAGTTGGCAGATATTGTGTGAATAATAACAAAAAAATTGCATTAATTTTAGAAATGATTTTTTTGTAAAGCTATTTGTCTGTTTAAATATTCAATGGTATGATATATAAACACAGAAAGAAAATTTTAATCACAAAGGTAACCAAAAATACAATAAGAAATTCAAAATCAATACCACAGCATTTCAAACAGTAAATTTAGGTTTACGACTAGATAGCAAGGCTTAACTATTAATTTGAATACTGATTCTTACTCTATTACTTTTCTAGACACATGTGTTATGGATTTCAGTAGGAAATGTAAAGAAGAAAAATAGCCGCATACATAAACAAATCAAAACTATACCTAAAGAAGATACCAAGAAACTGAGATGCAAGAATTCTTGATAGACAGTTGAACAAAGAACATAATGGTATCAATGATCATTAACCTAATTCAGTTCTACAGATAAAGTTCATAATCTAAATGACTTGATAAAAATTAAATAGCAAATTTTTTTGAAAATTTTGAATTTGTAACATTATTTATATTATAGTGATAGAGTACATTTAATTGCATAAAAAAATAGTAAATGACGTCATTAGCTTTTCCTGAAAGTAAAAGTTGTTCTTGGAAAGTAGAATGGTAGCGTTTACTACCTACAAATATAAGAAAGTATTTTTTCATTATTGTTGAGTTGTAGATATGTAAGAAATTATTATAATGTAAATTTTCATAACTTACCCGCAAACCTCTTTTGATGTAGATGGAATTCAAGAAAATACAGGACAATACTACTCTTTTAAATAGCTAAATTGTGTAAGTCTTATTCGTAACTAAGCTATGAATGCGATGCATATAATGTAAAAAATTTCTTTCAAATTGATATATGAGTATTACTGTTTCAGAAAGATGCAAATTGATAATTGTAATTATTTAATTATATATAAATATTGCATCTCTATTACCATATATATTTCTTTATAATATATGATCTTCTATTGGTAGTTCTACATCTAAAATATATGTTTTATATAACGCATAGTTTGCTGAATTCAGAGAAGGTTCAGATATTTCGAATTAAAAGTAAAAAAGGTACGAATACATTATTTTTTTGAAAATTGTTAAATATTCAATCTAACGATATAAATAATAAGATGCATTACGGAAAGTTTTGATCATTGAAATGTAAATAGAAATTAATGAAACTAATACTAGCATCTCTTTCTTGGAATAATCACTTATATATTTATGTTTTCTACTCAATGAAAATATAATATCTTTGCAATACTAGACTAATTTCTCAATATTTTTTTCACTATTTAACAGAATTAATAAGAAAACATATGTAAAATTATTTTAATAAATATATCTAATATATGTATTGAGTTGAAAAGATTTTCAAGATCGAAACTATTAAGAGAATGCAGTTTTTCTTTCGCTTTTCACTAATATTTTTACATTACTTTCCATGATGGAAGTCTGCAAAATTAATTTATAATATTCTGTAATTTTTTTTTGATTATAAGGCTTCTCCATATTTGGTATTCTATATTTGAAAACCAATTACAACATTTCAAAGTCGTACAGGATTAATATGAAATTTAAATTGAAAGAGTCTGAAAAAAGAAGTGAGGACATTTAATATCTTTAAGATGAATTCCTAGCTTCTAAACTTCATGGTAGCTAAGTGGTTATGGTCGCGAACTTATGACCAAAATCACTACACACATATCAGGGCTTCAATTCTTGATTCCACTAAAATTTTCTCTGGAGCTGATGCACATTAAACCGTTGGGGGATCAGGGTTCTTACCCTTAGATACTAGAAAAGAGCGAAATGCCAATTCAGGTGTATTTCTAGACACTTGATTGAAGTTAGTCTCCAATAGCTTTCATTTTGCTTCCAGGTGCGAAGTTAATAAACGATCAATCGATCATTCTAGTTTTTAAAGAAAGTTGAAATTTGCTTATGAATACTTCATTTAATTCATCATCATCTTAAAATGTTTATGGAGCGTCATTAATTACATTTATACTTCAATTACACACACACACATACACACACACACACATATATATATATATATATATATATAAGATTCACATTTGTAAGCTAGTAATAAATTCAGAATTATTACAACAATAAAAATAAAATTTATATAAAAACAGCATAGAATTTATGATACATGAAAGTTTAATTCTGTATTCAATAATCATAACAAATGAGTTATTCCTCAAAAAATTAAAACTTGAACAAATCAAGTAAACAAAGTCATTCGAAATTAATTCTCGTTTTGGAAACAAATACTTATTTAAACACGATTTATAGACCCCCCCCCCCCTCAGCAAATTACTTTATAGTGAAATTTGGTAAAAAATGTAATTTAAAGGAACACAAATATAAATTAAGAAATTCGGATACAACAGTTCAATTTTTTTAGTTGGATGTTTTTTTTCATTGAATTATAATTATCTATATAAAATCATAATGCTAGTTTATTTTACCTGTTACGTAAAATTATTCTATTACACATGAAATTCATAATTTCAGTTATTGAGGTAATATATATTGTTCATAAGTCATTTAATATCTGTTCAACTACATCTAAACCTATTTACAATGTTTAACTTTCTGTAAAATAACGTGGTTCTTTTAACCTGTCAATTCTTATGTAAAAATTGAAAAAATATTTTATAATGATAAGGCCTATAGTAACAGTTAAAAAAATTCTATGAATTCTTTCAAAATTTAAAACAAAGAAATCTAGAAATCTAAGAGACTTATGTTTAATTTTGAGAGAATTTATAACCTGTAGTGCCATTTATTGACAGAAACGTGGAAAACAATTTAGACAAAAAGATCTATATTTATTGAATTATGTTTATCAAGTTTAAATGTGTCTTAGAAAATTAATATCATATTTTATTTAATAAACTTAAAGTACATTTCTTATTATTTGGTATTTTTTAAAGAATGTGAATCTTTATTATTCTGCAGAGAGATATTAAAAATATTACTTTTAAATTCAGAAAGAGATCCTATTAACATCAAATTTGAAAGTTTCTTTTTTATCATACATATTACAGTAACTCTTATCATCTATATATATGCGCGCAAGAGAGAGATGGAGATATATAATTATATAGTAAATAATTTTAATTTTGGATCAAAAATAATGTAATCTCATTTAATATCCCAATCTCAAAACTTATATTTTCCCTTTTACTCTAAAATTTTTTCGAAATCGATTGCACCAAGTTACGGAAAGAGAGATAGATTTTAGTCTAATTCCGTAACAAAATCGCTGATGTTGATTTCGTTTTACGTTATCTAATGTAAGGGGAGGCGTAATGATTTTTAAATGCTAGTTGATTGACAAATAATTTACTTCATCACGGGACATTAGCCAAGAGAGATAACATCTATGTCAAAAAAATAAAAAAATGGTATTTCCAGATCTTCAATGTTCTGTAGTTTAATGTTCATATATGTAGATTTGTTTTTTCACTTTTGTGAGTTATGTTTATCACATTTTTAAAAGAACGTTTGTTTGAAACGTGATTTCTTAATCAAATATTGGGTGGAAAATAAATTCCTTCAGCATTTAGCTTATTTGAGATATCCGTAAGAGGCACTCTTTTTAAATTTCAGTTTGAAAAGTTAAATTTGTGTTACCTAGTTGTAAAATACTGGCAGAAAGTTTCAAAAAAATGCTATACTGCCTTTTCTAAAAAATATCTCTAAGGAAGTGTTTCGCGCAAATCCTACAAAGAGTGTTTCTGTCATTATATGTTTCTTGTATCATATCATTTAATACTTTTTTAAGACATAGAATGAGTTATTGTTGAAATATTTCATAAATTTGAACTACGAGTACATCATATCTCACCCTTTTACGCAGCTCAGCCAATTCTGTGTGGTGTAGTTAACTTCAATGTAAAAGAGATATTGAATAGTAATTTACAAATTCTTGGAATTTTCCTCTTCATCACCAAGTTCCTATCTGTTCAAAATCTCTGAATTACAATAGCAGCAATGTTACTTAATTCGTACAAAGCATTGTGAAATCTTCAAAAATATTCTTAAAAAATCTTATTTGTAAAAGATAAAGTAAGTTATGCTTAAGAATAATTGGACTTTCGTCATAAAATGTCAGAAGCAACTTTCATTTCTTTGTAAAGAATATAAAACAATCTACACTTTAACGAGGGAGCAATATTCAAAAATAAGTCTTTGAAGGCATTTTATTTTCGAATATACTATTTATATGAACAGCCTCATTTCTTACATAGTAAATAAAAATATGCTGCTTTTTGTGTTGATAAATCAGAGAAGTATATGAATTCTTACCTTCTAATTGAATGCAATTGCTATCCATACTAGAACTTTAAAAGAAAACGTTCTGATATATATATATATAACACATGGATCAATAAGTCCCGAGACTGTGCGGTCGTTTTTTTACGATTTCCTCCTTCAAACGCACCAGCAAGTCAATATAATAATCACTGTTGATCGATTTACCTTTTTCGAGGTAGTCAATGAAAATCACGCCATGCGTATCCCAAAAAACTGACGCCATGACTTTGCCAGCTAACTGCTGCGTTTTCGGACGCTTCGGACGGCTTTCGCCAGCTGTGCGCCACTCAGATGACTGCCGCTTCGACTCTGGAGTGTAGGGATGTATCCATGTTTTGTCCATGGTCACGTAACGACGCAAGAAATCTTTTTTGTTGCGAGTAAATAGCGATAAACAGCTTTCTGAATCATCGACTCGTTGCTGTTTCTGTTCCATCGAAAGCAATCGCGGCACCCACTTGGAAATAACCTTTTCCATGCTCAATTTTTCATGAAGGATAGTAAATACATTCCATATGATATCTGTGTCATCTCAGCAATCTCACGGAGCTTCACTTTACGATCTTTCATTATAATTTTTGTCACTTCACTCACATTTTCCGGTGTAACAGCTTCCACAGGTCTACCCGAGCGTTCCGCGTCATTTGTGTCGGTACGACCACGTTTAAACTCGGCAAACCACCGACAAATCGTTGCTTTTGATGGACAAGAGTCCGGGTAACAATTTTCAATCCTTTGTTTCGCTTGCACGGTGTTTTTACCCATTAAAAAACAATGTTTTATCAGAATACGAAACTCGGTTTTTTCCATTTTTTAAACAAACTACAAAACGACTTTACTCCAACCTCGATAACTCAGCTGTTTCTGGTCCGATCGACTTAAAATTTTGACACGTTTCAAGCAAAGGTTAGTACTCTAGAAAGACCTGGTTACTGGTTTACTACGAGCGCTATCTCTGGGTTAGTCTCGGAACTTATTGATCCATGTGTTATATATATATATATATACAGGGTGGTCAAAAAAAACTTTGCCAAAATCTGCACTTCTAGCGTCCGTTCCATTAAACCGATCAAGAAGAAATTTCAAATGTAGTTATTTGGAGGTATACACTCGAGATTCTGTTAATGGTAACACAATGGTGCTCATGGTTACGGTTATAGTAGCCAAAACTCGAAATTTTCGGATGACAATGCCTACTTTTTACTATTGTAAAATTTTCAGCGCATGCGAAAACCTTAAACAGCGTTGGAAATGAATTTATATTATCTAAAACGGACGCACTTACAAAAAGCAGTTCTGAAAAACTACCAACAAAACACCAGAAATGATAGCTCAGAAGGCAAAGCGTTGGACTCGCGACCGGGTTCTAGGTTCACTCTGCAAAACAGCGCTATGAGCGTCTAATGTATGTAAAATATGTCGTGGGTACAAGTTCTTGAGTGAATCACACATCCGGGGGGAGGTACAAAGCGGGCAACCATACCCCCGTGGAGGATCAAAATTGAGATGACATGTGTCCAGACACCCTTAGGGGTGAGTCCCAGACCGTAGGCAACATCCCTCTGCATAGCTCTATTCCGACGCTAAGTCAACCTACCAACCAGTTTACAAAACACAATCTAGGCACAAGCAGAAAAATTGCATATGACAGATAAGATACTAATGAAAGAACGCCGTTCGCCACATATTCAGCACAGGAAACTAATAAAATGTGAGGTGGGTATGCTAATTTTTCAATCTTGAGCTCTGAAAGGCCGACGAAATGACTCTATCTCAGACATTTTGTGGTGAATTGGTAAAAATGTTTTCTCGGTCCTTGGTGATTATAGCTAAAATCATCTCCTAAGACGAGGCCCATACACTCTACATGGTAAACGTGATTTAGTAAATAAATTCAAAGATATGGACTACACTTGTGTTAAACCACGATCTGGACGACCAACTTATTCTGAGGACATTGTTACGGAAGTGCATCACGCAGTGACTTCAGGACACATGCAGACCTCAAGATGCATAACTCGTATATTGGATATACCGAAAAAAATAATCCTAAAGCTACTGCATTCTGTACTTCGCATTTTTCATACCTGTACCAGGGTGTCCACATGTTGGAGCCGGGAGACTCACAACTACGTATCGACTTTGCAAATGAATTTCTAATACGATAAAAAGCTGATAACGACTGTCCTCTTCACATAGTATGGACAGACGAGGCGAATTTCAACTTAAATGGCAACGTGAATACCCAAAATTGTGAGACATGAATTCTCACGCTGTGGCACCAGTACTTTTATTTGACGCCAAAGTTACTGTGTGGTGAAGCATTACAGGCACAGTTGTTCTCGGCCCATACTTGTTTGAGGAAACGTCAAAGCGTCACCAACGTGCGTGTAACGTGCTCTTTATATATATATATATATATATATATATATATATATATATATATATAAAGAAATAATTAATTTTAGGATAATGTATCCTCTCCTATATAAAGATAGACATAAATATGATATTTAAAATCAAAGATTTTCTCCCAAAAGTTACATTAAATTAATCACCCCTGACAAATTCAATTTTGAGCAACGGTATGATAAAGAAAATTAATACAGCGTGTTTCAAAACCCAATATCAAATATTTAAGGGTTGATAGAAAACATATAAACAAGCAATTTACACCATACAAGGAAAAATAAAATTTCAAAATCAATAATGTATATCAAATAATTATTACATTTCCAATAAATTTTATTTTTAAATATCCTACTCATCTTATCATTTAAAAAATAGTCTTAAATAAAAAAACTTAAAATGTTAGCACATTTTTTACTGTTTCAAATATCTGAAACGCTATTTTATTTTATTGTTTTTTAAAACACTTTTATGTTGGTCATTTTACCTTCAGAGTAACATTTTTGTCAATAGTCTTAAAATTGTCTGTCGCTGATGTCAAAACTTCACATAGTACCATGACATGAGAATTTAAACAATAAATTGTAGAAGATTCGAATCGACAGGTTTCTAGTCCGGTATACTTTATGATCGATAAATATTAGGAATATATTTGGTATGAAATAAGAAAGAAAAAGTCAAAATGCGAAATTCGAAGTTTTATATCAATTTGTATTATTGAGAATATAGGAAAATGATGTTCTTCGTTTTTATGAAATTTTTCTCAAATTTCATTTTTCAAACTACTAAGAATTTTGTTTTAAAAATGTAAAACTATCTTTTACTAAATGAAGTAATAAAAGGGAATTTAGACAACCTTTAATATTAGCAGGGAACGTACGATCCTTATGAGTAAGAAGTGTGAATCTTGCTAACTGCATAAAAATGTTCTGAACTTTTTTGATATTTTTTCCAAGTTTTTCTGAAATTATTCCAGAAATTAAAATTTGAAGTGTTTGAATATCTTTGCGTTCAGTATTAATAATCTCCATTTAATACAAACATTACTTTGTGCAAAATCTTTCTTCCGTTTGTATGTATCAGTTTGTTATTTGAAACATTACTATTACAGTTTAGGCTATGGATGAGATTATATTCACAGTTTTTATCAGAAATAATGAAAAGGGTTTTTTTTTGTTGTACATGTCAAAATATTCATGCATGCTTGATAATGTTTTGAAGTATTTTTCGTATTTTTTTGTATTACCATTTACGATTAAATTACCATATTTCTTTACCATGAAAGTGTATACAGCCAAAAACTGTTCTATATTGTTAAATATTGTTCAATAATGTAAAATATTTTCCAAAGTTAAAAGAAACTGTATTTTACAGCAATATCGTTTTAATAGGTGATTGGTATTTCAGCTTAGATTTTTGGATCTTAAATGTTTAACGTGTTCCTTTTCAGCAAAATTTACGCTATTGAGTTTATAAAGAATTCGTTGTTGTTCAAGCGTTTATTTTTCACTTTATAACAAGGACTGTGGGTACATAAATAATATGAACTAAAATAAGATGTAGATTTTTGAGCCCGCCTTACGATGTATATTTATGAGTTAGGAAGGTAAACGTATTTTGAGTCAACGGAAAGATAAAAGCTGGTTTTTAAATTTTCACCCAAATTATTATTTATATTTCATTCAAAGCCGCTGTTTCCTTGAAAACTATTAAATTTTTAACAATCGCGAGATACTGATATGTTATAAATTAGACTTTTTTAACATGATAAAAAAGATTAAAATATACTGCTGACTGAATTATGTTTTTCATAATTTTGGTTCAATAATTAATTTTTAAATAATTATTGCCATGGATAATCACAGATCTTATGTACCAGATACACTCTAAATACTCTACATTGTGTTACATTTAAAAATAAATACGTTATTGTGTCTCTTATTGTAAACTAATGAAAATGTTGAATAACCTACAATTGGAATTATCTTAATTTTCAGGAGGCTATAAAATGTTTTTATTATGCCATATCTATGATAAAAATATTTTGAACTGTGATCAATTTTATGTGCCTTTCATATATGATTTGTTTCTTTATTGATACATTCAGTTCTTTATAAATTAATACCTCATAATTGAATAAACTGAATTAACACTTTGGAGTTAGGTGACTTTCTAGGAATATTAATAATAATAATAAATAACTAAACATATCGACACACATTCAAGAATTCAGATAAATGAAAGGATACTGAATTTCCGAAGACATATCTTCCATAATTTTTTATATGTACAAAAAAAATTTATTTAATAAGTACAATATTTTTGTTTGGTTTATTTTGAATAACACAGCGACTACAGTACTGTTAGATTATTAGTTTACACTACTTTTTAGACAACTGAATAAATTTCTAAGCTTCACAAAATGTAATAAAAATGCGTAATCCATGTTTAGAGAAACATATAAGGCGTGTATTTCTACTGCGTATTTATTCTTAAATTGTCTGTTTTATATTTTGGATGCATTAATTATGTGCATCATTCCTTGGCATCAAATATTTGTCCAAAAAATAAATATATATCATGCAGATGTAATATCCTTATTATTATTTTCACTCAGTATTTTTAATATTTATAGAGTTCATCAGAGAAAATATAAATTTTTGAAATATATGTTCATAAAATATTTTATTCATAATAATAATTTTAAGACATGGTCAAGTGACGAGGAAGACATATCAGCTGGTACTTTCCTCTCCAAACTTCAACACTCCACTAACGCGAGGACTTGGTACTTCAACAGATTTAAAGCGCATCAGTCCCACAACACAATTTGCCTTTTGTGGCATCAGAGCTAAGACCTACAACTCGACGAAACGCCTATGACAATTCCGTTACCATGACCATTAGAATACAGCAGCTGTGAAAGATAACGAAGATTAAAGATTTTTTAAGACACGGAACATGAATTTGTATTGAGACATGCGTTCAGACGTTGATTTTAATTCAGAAAATTAATGCAGATATTACCATACAATATTTTTGAGTTAATTCAGCATAAATTATTCTTTTCTAATTAAGCTATAATTTTGCGCAAATATAAAAATTACATTGAATAGCTATCTGACTAGGAAAGGAAAAGAAACTGCAAAAAAAAATATTTTAATCTCTTGTGAAGATTATGTTTATTCATTTGTTAGAGATAAACAGGTTGAAAGTAGAAGATATTAATCTCATATTTTTAATTACGAATAAGCGAATGTTTAGTGATAATTTTGCTGACTTGCTATTAATTTCCTTCATTAAATAATCTGCTTACCAATTTTGTGAACCACTAAATGATTGACGCAAGTTGTACGATATGTTTCCATAAAGTTAAATGAATATGTTAATTTTAGTTTCAATTTAATTCGTATTAAATTCTGACTTAATAATATTTAAGTTACTTTTTGTATGTAATATGCGTAAAATTAAGAAAAAAGACATATTAAATGATAGAAATTCGAACAAACCAGAAATGAGACTTATTTCACCAGAGCAATACTCATTTCACTTTATTTCCAAAATCTTTACAAAATTTCTGAAATATCAATAAAATAATATAAATAAATTGAAAACAAATTTACAATTAAGAATGTACAATTTTAAAAATGACATTTTCGATGAGAAATATACTTGTGAACTTGCAATTCTTTGTGAATTTAAATTATTATTCCAGATTACTATCAAACAAATATAATTTATATAAGCTTAAGATTCGGTAACATAATTGTGGTATACAAAATTAATATTAGCAGTATTGTCACAATAGAAATCACTCATGTAATTTGAAATAACCATATCTGGCGAAACATCACTCAAATACGTAATTTCCTGTACATGTTCTCTGAACTTGAATTATCCCATGTTCATTTGTGTAATATCGTGTTCGTCATTGGAAATGATAGTATGATTTCAATTCACGTATTTAAATTCCTACTTTAATTTAACCTTGTATCGCCCTTTCTTCCCTATTTCATTCTACTGTTTATTTTTCCTCTTCACAATCAAGAATTAATATATTCCAATTGAAAATGCATAAGAGTAGACAAAATACTTTATTAATATTCACTGAAGAATACAGATAAGGTGGCTCTCTCTCAAACTCCACTTAATTCGTCAATTCTAAATTAAGATAAACTAAAAAATTTTTACCTTCCCAATCCACTCTTTTTAACAGGTGATTTTTATTTTAATACTCTAACTAAGATTTGCTTCAATGTAAAAGATGATCTGCGATACTTTAATACCACTAACAAATATTTATCAGCTTGACATTATCTTCTATCTCCCTTCATTTTCCTTTTATTTTTTTTATTTATCACTATTTCTATGTTCATTTAATTAACCTAATCACGTTTCATTTGGTTGGGAAAAATTATTACTTTATTCAGTTCAAATTACTACAATGTCCCCGATGTTAGAGAAGAGAAAATTGTGAATACCCCAACTCACAGATTAGAGACTAAAACCAAAGACAAGTGTTCAAAAGTTTTGCGATATCGAATTGAACAAGTTTTTAAGTACAAGATACTATTTTATTTCTTTATTGATACTACAAGCATTTAAATAATTTAAAAATAAAAAAAAATAAAAAAAAACACATAAGATAAAACATCAATTTTTTTAACATTATTTCTCATTAAACTTTTTTTCTAAATATTGCTTTAAAATTATATGTGTATGAATAACATTAAAGTGTTATTTTTCTGTAAATAACAACAGAGTTTTTAATATCGCTATTAAATTGTAAACACAACATTAAAAAACTAATAAGAAGACTCATAATAATGATGAAAACTTCAAATATTTTTAAAAATGTTATATTTCTTACCTATTAGGTCTATTAGGTCTCTCAGGCTACCAAATTTTCAGTCAATATAAAGCCATTTGCATATTTGATGAAATAATTGGAAAAAATGAGTGAGAATTTTTTTTCTATGAGAAAACTCCATAATGAATATGAAAATTCTTAATAAAAATCCTCTGTCTAATCTTATAAAGGATGAATTTTTTTTAATGCTCGAAAAATAATTTAAAATTTAGCGTTCTGCGCCAACAAACATACATTTTACTAAAAAATACGTTATCAAAATTTAAAGCTATTTATTCTTCTTTCAATGATAAAATAAAAAATGATTTAAGGGTGAATATTGGTTTTTCATTATAGTAAAAAAATGAGGCTTTATGTTTGAGAAAAGTTAGGTAGCATTCAAATTCATATATATATATATATATATATATATATATATATATATATGTGTGTGTGTGTGTGTGTTTGTGTGTGTGTGAATTTGAATCGCACAAGGATTGCTTAAAAACTTCTTTACATTCCAGCTTCTATCAAGATATTTCCAGCTTCAATCAAGATTTGGGAAAAAGGTAAAAATAAGATTTTAAAACATTTAAATGTACTTAAAGCTGTTGAACAATAGTTAAGATGGCTATTGAAGCAATAATCAACATTTCCTTTTAGAAAAAAGAAAAAAAAGAGGAATGAAGAGATTGAATTTTAATTTTCGTCAAAACTCCTCCTTCTAAAATGCACACAGTTAGCAAGAAATCAAGCTACTAACAAATGAGGACTTTTCCTCGTTGTCGTTCCAGCTCCCAGGAAACTCTATCATTAATGTATTAATACCTTCATCATATAATCAATGATCAATGTTATATATATTATTATTATTATTAAAATATAATAGTATTATTACCTTCGTGATGTAATCAAAGATATATTATACATTTAGACCTAGGTTTAAATGTTTTATTTTAAGCTGATGAAAGTTTCTTACAAATTCCCCCTGCCTAAATACTAAATATTTCAAAGCATTAATATGTACCAGTTATCTATGCGTTTTGAAAGGAGTAAAATTGATACTTCAAGTTTTTCCAGACATATGAGCAATGAATTACATTTAGTAGGTTTATGGTATTTAATTTATTAAATATTTGTCACACTAATTAAATCTATCAGATAGAATATATTCTCCACGAAAACATTTTATTTATGATACATTTCGTAAATACGTATTCCTCTAAGAAGACAAACATAATAAATTGAGTGGTACAACATGAAAAAGCTTTTTTGTTGCTTTCATTGTTTTTCGTGGAATTTCAGAAAGTAGAATTTTTTGACACTTATCTAAATATTTATAAAAAAAATTCGTATTCATTATAATTCATTAAAACACTTTATTGATATAACACGTCAAATACATATGCAATTGAATCAAATATAATCTTCATTATATTTCATTTATTACAAGTGCATTATTATTATTTGTTTGGAAAATTCAGGTAAAAAAATCGATTTTAACAGAAAAATCAATTAATTGGATCGATCATTAATCGATTAAATTTTTTTCTTGAAAACTTTTCATTTTATATTGAGGGAAAGATAGGGATAACACTTTACACACGGAAAATATAGGTGGAAGATGTTTGAAATGCACTTATTACCACATGCTTTCGAAATCATCTTTACAGAACCGGAAAATCTGAAAACGACTATAAACTATTTGTATATTCCAACGCAAGATAAAATTCAAAAAATATTTTCCATTTGCATGCAAAATTTTAGCATGTGTAAGAAAAAGGAAAACAGATACAAGAAAAGAAATCGATGAAACCTTAGACAGATATCTAGAGACATATAAAACGTAAATGTTTTTCTTTGATATTTATAACTTTTTGATATTGAAAACTTTAAAATTGAATTTATAGCACTGGCAGCTTAAAATTATAAGAAACATTCAGAAATATGAACTTTATATTAATTCATAAGACTATTTGTGAACCCGAATATTTTTTTAAATATTTAATAAAGAATTGTATTTTAAAAAATTTCTTAAATGGAAATTACTGATGTTTTATTAAAATACAATGATATATATATATGTGTGTGTGTATATATATATATATGTGTATATATATATATATATATGTGTGTATATTGGTAATATATATAACTTATATATGTATATATATATACAATATTACATTATTGATGATATTATTATTGTGTGTGTGGCATATATATATGTATATATATATATATAATAATAGTTGTATTGTGTTATTGTGTGTGTGTATATATGTATATGTATATATATATATGTATATATAACTATATATATATATTGGATATATATATATATGTATACATATACTATTGTGTTAATAATATATGCTATTGATCTTGTGCATATATAATACTATGTATATATATATATATTACATATATATATGTATTATACTAGCAGACCCGGCCAAGCGTTGCTTAGGATGTTATATATTGAATTATATCATTGTAAATTATTCAATACAGTCAAATTATTATTTAGGAATAAAGACAAAACGCTTTGTAGCATGTAAAATCCCACGATTGAGATTTTCAACCTTATGTCAAAATTGGAGGCGATTGCTGAAAAATTTCTTGAGTTAATATTAGCCCAAATCAATATAAAAATTTTAATTTTTATATTTTATTCTCTCATATTCAAGTAGTTTTTAATAAAGAATTTACAAAGTTCTTAGTTGTTAACATATAAAATTTTTAATGAGGTAGGTAGCGTAGATTATTTTATTATTTTTATAATATATTCATCATTTTGAATTGATATTCAATTTTAATTTAATTCAAAACTAATCGGTGCACAATATTCTTCGTTATTTTGTCTCTTGCTACCAAATAGATCTGATGCGTTTTCCACAATTGAGCATGCAACGTAATTGCTCATGGGAAAAAATATGAATTTTCCATGTCTAAGCCGCAAATTGACATTGTTTGACCTCGAGAATTATTGATGGTCATGGCGAAGCTAAACGAATTGGAAACTCTACAATTTGCAGATATCGCAAATTCTGATGGTATAACTGGAATGCGCGGCAACGGTCTCCTTCTCCTGCCACATTCTAGTCAAAATGGTTGCTTCAAGAATATTTCCTGATATTTTTTGGTGTCCAAACGTGTACTATTGCATAATAGAGGTAGATTCAAATGACAGAATAATAGGAACCAATCTTCAACCGAAGATTATGTGGTGGAATTCCGGGCATATCCAGAGAATTTAAGAATTCAATTGGAAAATTTACACCTTCATTTTCATCAGCAACAGTGTGATTGATTTAAACTGATTACTTGGCAACAGCTGTTGTATCTGGAAGATAATAGTGTCAAGATAAATATTTGCCGAAAATAGCTCGATTACTGAGCCAGTAGATTCAAGTGATTATTCTGTATGTCCGGAAGATACTCTATTTTAATTCATTTTCGCCTGAACAACAGTGCAGAAATTGTGAAGTTAATTACATTGCGTATTTGGTTGCAGTTCTATTCTACGTTTCCAATATCAGCAATTGTTCGGAAAACATTTGTGCTGATGGATCATTTTGCAATTGTAAGTGCATGTTTATGGTTAGTTAAAGTGTTCACACTTTGCCATAATACGATTGTTTAAACATGCGTTAATCTTCATTGGCGAAATTAGAGTGAGGAATGACTGGAATATATTCCCTAGAAAACAATATAAGATATATGGTTCAGAAATTTCAAAAAATTTATTCATAACTTTTCAGTTATCATTGTCACCGTGCATACATTATGCATAAAAAAAGCAGTTTGAGAAAAAATATTTAAAGTTTAAATCTTTGTACTTAACATTAAATTACCTATACGATGGTATTAAAATTCCAGATGTGTATGTTATACCTTCAGTAACCTTCATTCTGTTCTTCTCATTCGTTTAGCAAATTTTCTTTTTTTTCAGATCTATTTTTTCCGGCAGTTTTTCACAGATGAATGTCGTCTGATTCAGTTATTCGCTCTTCATCGTTGATCAAACCCTTTCAATGAATTTGTTCCTACTTGCACATCAGCTGCATTTAACCATTAAACAAACCTTGAAACTCCTTTATTGTATGACTGCTAAGTAGTCGCCTAATCGTAGAGTTTGCACTCTCTCATAGAAAACGTTCTTTCGGTATAAATTTCCACAAAATGCTAAAATTAAACTTTCATTTGTATTTTATGTTTTCACATGCAAACATTTATTCAGTAAATGCCTGTCGCATAGTTTCATATAATGGTTTAATGCATAAGTTATACATATAATCGGTCCTTGATCATTATACTGTACTCATATTATATTTACCAGTAACTGAAGCCTTGAACCCACGCTTTGAATGTGTCATATAGTTTCAAACTTTATGATTTACTGTTTTCACTATAAATATTTTTAATCGAATCAAAACTGTTTGAATGACCATCCTCATAAAATGCACATATTTTAATTTTCGCATGTGAGGAACAATGCGTAACCCC
>BMAW01101755.1:759898-807498 GCA_019974015.1 Nephila pilipes | reverse complement strand
TCAAATTATTATTTAGGAATAAAGACAAAAACGCTGTAGCCGATGTAAAATCCCACGGGATTGAGATTTCAACCTTATATCAAAATTCAGAGGCGATTGCTGAAAAATTTCTTGGAGTTAATATTAAGCCCAAATCAATGTAAAATTTTGAATTTTATATTTTATTCATCTCATATTCAAGTAAAGTTTTTAATAAAAGAGTAATTTACAAAGTTCTTAGTTGTTAACATATAACAATTTTTAATGAGGTAGGTAGCGTAGATTATTTATTATTTTTAATAATTATATTCATCATTTTGAATTATAAAAATATTCAATTTTAATTTAATTCAAAACTAATCGGTGCACAATATTCTTCGTTATTTTGTCTCTTGCTAACACAAATAGATTCGATGGTTTTTCCACAATTGAGCATGCAACGTGTAATTGCTCATGGGAAAAATATGAATTTTCCATGTCTAAGCCGCAAATTGACATTGTTTGGCCTCGAGAATTATTGATGGTCATGGCGAAAGCTAAACGAATTGGAAACTCTAGCAATTTGTAGGATATCGCAAATTCTGATAGTATAACTGGAATGCGCGGCAACAGGCCTCCTTCTCCTACAAACATTCCAGTCAAAATGGTTGCTTCAAGAATATTTCCGGTGATATTTTTGGTGTCCAAACGTGTACTATTGCATAATAGAGGTAGATTCAAATGACGTAGAAGAATAATAGGTGAACCAATCTTCAACCGAAGATTATGTGGTGGAATTCCGGGCATATCCAGAGAATTTAAGAATTCAATTGGAAAATTTACACATTCATTTTCATCAGCAACAGTGTTGATTGATTTAAGAAACTGAAGATTACTTGGCAACAGCTGTTGTATCTGGAAGATAATAGTGTCAAGATAAATATTTTTGGCTGCCAAAATAGCTCGATTACTGAGCCAGTTATGATTCAAGTGATTATTCTGTATGTCCGGGAAGATACTCTATTTTAATTCATTTTCGCCTGAACAACAGTGCAGAAATTGCCTGGTAGTTTAATGCATTGCGTATTTGGTTGCAGTTCTATTCTACCGTTTCCAATATCTAGCAATTGTTCGGAAAACATTTGTGCCGATGGATCATTTTGCAATTGTAAGTGCATGTTTATGGTTAGTTAAAGTGTTTCGACACTTTGCCATAAGTACGATTGTTTTAAACATGCGTTAATCTCATTGGCGAAATTAGAGCGAGGAATGACTGGAATATATTCCCTAGAAAACAATATAGATATATGGTTCAGAAAATTTCAAAAAAATTTATTCATAACTTTTCAGTTATCATTGTCACCGTGCATACATTATGCATAAAAAGCAGTTTGAGAAAAAAGTATTTAAAGTTTAAATCATTGTACCTTAACATTAAATTACCTATACGGTAGGCTAAAATTCCCAGATGTGTATGTTATACCTTCAGTAACCTTCATTCTTGTTCTTCTTCATTCGTTTAGCAAATTTTCTTTTCTTTTCAGATCTATTTTTTTCCGGGCAGTTTTCACACTACATGATGAATGTCGTCTTGATTCAGTTATTCGCTCTTCATCAAGTTGATCAAACCCTTTCAATGAATTTGTTCCTACTTGCACATCAGCTGCATTTAACACATTAAACAAACCTTGAAACCCTTTATTAAATTGTATGACGGCTAAGTAGTCGCCTAATCGTAGAGTTTGCAACTCTCTCATAGAAAACTTCTTTCGGTATAAATTTCCACAAAATGCCATTAAAACTTTCATTTGTATTTTATGTTTTCCCATGCAAAAATTTATTCAGTAAATGCCTGTCGCATAGTTTCATATAATGAGGTTTAATGATGTTCATTAT
The DNA here is from genome assembly GCA_019974015.1 of Nephila pilipes. Lineage (NCBI taxonomy): Eukaryota > Metazoa > Arthropoda > Arachnida > Araneae > Nephilidae > Nephila > Nephila pilipes. The sequence goes on along the minus strand of BMAW01101755.1, from coordinate 805,644 downwards.
AGTGCTTTACCAGTATCAATAACTATATTACCAGTCCTTGGGATAGTCCTTTACCTGTATCATTATATTACCAGTGTTTCGAAGCCTTGAACCCACACGCTTTTGAATGTGTCATATACATTCAAACTTTATGACACTGTTTTCACTATAAATATTTTTAATCGAATCAAAATTGTTTGAATGACCATCCTCATAAAAATGCACATATTTTAATTTTCGCATGTGAGTTGATCTTTCAAACATGCGATAGATACTGATGGACCCATGGCACCGGATGGTCCACGTTTGACACACTTAGGAGTAATTCTAAACTTTAGAATTCTTTTGACAAAATCTGCACATTTTTTACATAATTTCAATGTCCAAATCCAAATACTGATTTATACCATTTTGAAAACACCCAGGACAATTAAATAAGGAAATAAAATCCTTTAAAGGTTAAAGTCGGTAATAAGGTGTCCCCTAAGAGATTGGCGAATCTTTGGGGCGATAATGATTTAAAATTGGCGATTCGTAATGGTAACCCTAAGAATACTCAAAGCTTAATTCACGCACGTTTGACAACCTACCTAGGAAGTCGCCAAGTTTCGTCGCCAATCACCAAGAGGACACCCTATTCCCGACTTTATCTCATTTAAAATTTTAAAATTCATTACTATGTTTTGATCTTTATTTTCTAAATTATCAATTGGTTTTGAATGTGACTGAAGTTTTGATTCAATAATGTTGTTGTAACATATCTATCAGTGTTTTTCTCATTCACATTCTTGATGTAACGGTTTCCCTTAAACTTATATTTTCGAACAAAACTTCGATTTTTCCTATTAGCTATGACTTTTAATAAAATACTAATGCTAACTAATGAAATCAAAAATATTTAACTGAAATTAATTTCTATCAAAATCAATCCCAACATTTGAAATGAGTATTATCGTAAACACAATATTGTTGGCAAACGTTCTGAAGAAATTGGGTATTGCCAATCGGCAGATCCTAAAAGCTCAAATTAAATAAATAATTTGCAATAAGAATATCATGACTATATATTAAGGTAAAAACTACCCTATCTCTCAAGTTGGACCAAATTGCACACAGTGTGTAAAAGTTTATTAAAATCGAATCATTAGTTTTGGAGTTCATCGCGGAAACAATGTGACACAAATTTTTTATATATAAAGATAGATATATATATAATTTTTCTATGTAAATAGAAATACTTTCAATCGATAGAATTATATATATATATATATATATATATATATATATAATTATAATATACAAATGTATGAAAGGATTTTAAATCAATATTTCTGGAAATTAAACTTTTATTACAAGTGAAAGAAATTACAACTGTTTCACTGTATAATGTGCATCTTTTGAAAGCTGCTTTTATCCTAAAACCAAACATCAATTGTTTTAGAACTTTATTGATCATTTAAATAGATTTCAATGTTATTTTGTATCCAAGCAGTAAATTAATAATTCGTCCAATACAATCCTTACAAATGATAAATTTAAGTAATATATTCCACAATACTCTGATTTTAATTAATTAGTTATTTTATTGATTTGCTCTTAAGAAAATGATACCCTTTCAATAGTTTTCCCAAATTTAATTAATACTTGACACAACTGCTATTATTATTATTCTCTTAGAGAGCAAATGTATGAGATTATTTGAATAAGTCGATAAAAATCGATAAATTAATAATTAACTAAATAACTAATTCATTTTTATAAAATTATTTACTTATAATGGAAATAAAATATTTATAGAATTTAATAAAAAATATTCTAAATAGGACAAGTTTAAATTACATTTGAATCGTTCTTTAAATCTCTGAGATTCTATGGAAATTTATTTATGTATAGTGATTAGGTAGAGGAACAGTTTGAGCTAATAATTATATGCAAGCTAAATTTCTGAACTATTTATTCTGTTTTAAAGCCTCAGAACACTTGATGAGTTTTAATATACTTTTCGACATATTGGAAATTAATCATTTTCAATTATGATATGTAAATTTGGAATTTAATTTCTAACATACTAAATTTTCCATTTCCAAAAGGTTTTATTTGAATTGAAAATGTTTAAAAAATACTTAGATTTCATCACACATCCAGGATCTTGAACCTGAAAATCCTTTGACAAAAAATAGCGTAGGGCTCTTTTAAATTATTGCATCTTCGAATCTCAAATTGTTTCCTCTTTAGTAAAATTTAATAATTTTCGACAAAAATTTGTTATTTTCAAGAATAGTTAATTCAACATACTTGAAAGTCTAATATCTTATATTATTATGAAGTTCTTACTTTGTAGTTATGATTGTATATATAAAGCATACAAAATATATTAGTAAGGAGTTTTTTAAAATTTCTTGCACTACTTTTACTATATACATAAGCTACGAAATTAATTTTTTTTTTCAAGAAATAATTATCATTACTTATTATATGACTGAAATTATAACTTATTTTATGCTCATGTTAATTACAGATATTGCATTTTCAATTGCAAAAAGTGTTGATATCTTATAAATAATACTCTCATTTTAATAATTTGAATAACTCAATCAGAACTTTTAAGTAATGGATGCATGTTTACGCAGTTCTAGTACCATCTCAAAACTCTGCATCTATTTAACAATCATATTGAATTTCTGTTGTAAATATCACTCATTCCAAGAGATAAAAGTAATTAAAGCGAAATGTTTAATCCAAATTACGATTTGTAATAATTATATTCGAAAGCATACTTTAACGTAACGAGAAATATTTACATTTTAAAAATTTTGATTTATGTCGCAATATATAATGCTTAAAGTATTAAATTTAAAATGAAGTTGGGCTTAATGCTTTACGAATGCATATATTTGAAAAGCGGTAAATAAAATAAAGTATTTCCGTTAGATATCCTATGAAATGTTAAATATCTACAAGCAGTACTATATTATTTCTAAAATAATTTCTTCCAATACTTATTATTCGATAATTTGATTGACTTTTCTGACATATAATTTTTGTTATAAAGGAACGTACTACACTTATCACTGCTAACAATGATCTCTAACTGTAAGTGTACTTAAATATCCAATATTATTTCGACTTATAGACAGTTCTTCCATTTCATTAAGAGTTGAAAAATTATTGCAAAATTTTAATTTTCATGTGATTTTTTACTTCTATGTGTGAATAATAAAGTTGATAAATTCAGTCCTATACACCTTAAGTCATCAATTGAATGATTGGTTTTATTAATCTCTCAGTTAGAAGCAATATGGTGGTCATATATATATGCTATTGACCTTCATGAGTTGGGGTTCCAATTTCAAAATTTCTACACTACCTCAAAGGAATATATTCATTCTCGACAGCTTTAACGTGCATCAGACACACTATACGGCGAGTCTTGAGTGGCTTTAGAACACGAGTCTTTCTCTCGAAGGAGAAGCCCATGAGCTACTGATTTAATCCCTCTGTTACACCGTGGCTGTGTTAAGCCAAAAAATTATCATATGAATGATGATAAGATTAGATGAATGTAGAGTTTTATAACTACTAATATGACTTTGGTCATATATATTTATTTCACTTTTCGCAATAAATATACAAAGGGCATTCCAAAAAATCGGAGAGTTATTTTTTAATTTAATGGTAACACAACGAAACTATAAAATAAAACGGTTCGCGATTTTTTCAAAATGTTAACTGAACTCTTATAAATATTCTAACTGAATCAGCGGTCGCGGTAGCCTAGTGTTCATGGTTTCGCATACTTGGCCAGCGGTTTTCGTTCAGTCGTGGGTTCAATCCTTGGCCGCTAAAGACCCTCCCTGTAGCCGGGTCTGATGCACGTTAAATCTGTCGGGGCCCAAAGTCCTTCCGGTTGCGTGGAAGTTAGGAGAGGTGGAGGGTCAAGTGCCTTGCTTGACCGAGGTTCAAGATTACGAGGTCCGTCGCCAATAGCCTTCATGTTGCTTCTAATACGACCTTCATAAAAACTAAATGAATCAGACGATTTTATTTTCCTAGGTTCATGCTTCTTTAAAGAACTGTTTTTATTTGCCTTATAGAAACAGAGATGAGTGATTCGGAGTTAAAAAGCGAAATTCGTTGGACCATAAAATTTTGCTATAGTTTCGGCAAAACTTCACCAGAAATAATTAAAAAGAAACAGTTAAATGTTTTGGTGAATCTATGATTTTTAGATGTCATTTTGATTCAAAAAAAGACGTTTTTCCGTAGAACTGGCTTCTAAGCCTGTTCTACGGGAAAACAGAAAGTGTAAAGAATGATCAATCGTGAACACTGTGTAAACAGTATTGCAGGAAAATCGGCGAATGTCATATGAGGAGATAGATAGCAACCTTAACTAACATTTCGAAACCGTCGATATTTTGCATTCTTCGTAACAAATTACAGCTTCACTGTGTATCCCTCATCACCTTACAAGTGAAAACAATTATTCATCAATGTTGTGAAAGGAAACAGTTGCTTCAAAATGATTCGAATCTCCTAAAGACTGTAATGAAAGGTGATGGAACTTAGGTGCATCATTTTGATCCCCTTACCAAGTCCGCAACAAGTGTATGGAAACATCTAGATTCTACGTCTTCGAAAAAAATCCGATAAATGAAATCTGTTGTAAGGGTCATGATTATTTTCTTCGATCATAAATGTGTAATCTCTCAGAACGCTGTGCATCTCAAAACTACTGTGGATGGTGAATATTAAGTTTCAATTCTTAAATTTTTTACAACACAGACCGAGAAAGCGTCTTGAAATGGTAGGGAATTCAACATTACATCAGGATATTGCTCGCCCATATGTCACTACTTCCGTTCCGCAATATCGTAGTAAATGTAATATTAAAATCATGCTATAACCCTTTACAGTCCAGATCTCGCACTGTGAGATTTCTGGTTGTTTACATCGTTGAAGGAGAAGCTCCATGGCAGAAAATTTAATACAGATTCAGATTATTTCAGTAGTGTAGGGTTCTCTGAAGCAGCTTCCATAAAAAAAATTATCCACTTGTTCTGAAAAACAGGTTGAACGATGGGACCGTTGCATATAATCTGAGGGTAGGTATTATGGTAAATAATGATTTATAAATATATTTCTTAAAGTTTATAATTTTACTTTCAGTTTTTATGGAACGCCCTTTGTATGTATATTATTATTATTATTATCTAGCAAAATAATATTTTATTACTTTGCGGAACAATCCATTTGGGATACTGATAAAAATTAACATTTTGTCTTTTAGAAAATTTAAAAAATTGCCACTTACAAATAAAAAATGAATTTTTTTTTATTTCTGGATATTACTCTTTTATCATTCTTAGAAAGCAAAATTATTTTCCTTTTGAGAAATTAGTTGTGTGTATATTAAAAAAATTAACTTTTTGCTATTAAAGAATTAATTCTTATGTGGTTTAAAATTATAATCATTTTACATTTCTAAAAGTTACCAATTTTTATTAAAGAAATCAAAGTTAATTGAAACGCTGTATCATTTTCAAGGATAAAATCTGTCAAAAATTAAATTTAAAACAATTTATTTTTCTCTTTTGTCGTTAAGAGATGCAACTTCAGTAAATTACAAGATTATAATTATCACCTGAAATATGACTTATTTACGAGGTTTATTAAGAGCATGTATTTATGTGTTTACTAATACGCTAAAAGTACGCATTGCAATGTCCAAATAAGTTCTTAAGTGTTCTAGAAATGTTAAGGGTTTACAAATGCTAACAAGACTTTTGAAGTTAATTATGTAATTTTATAATATTAGGTTTGAATTAATGCTTACACACTTAAGATATTTAGTAGTAATGCGAGACTTAATTAGATTAAACAAACAAACTAATGGGGTTTCCTAGCCTTAAATAATAACTTGTCCCTAGATTTATATAACTAAATAAAAATTTTCACATCAAATTATGACCGAATTTTCTAGATAATATTAATCCAACCACATTATTGTTTGATTAAATAAGTCATACAAACTTTCTGAAACAAGTTGAAAAATTAAGATTCAAATTTTTTTTAAAGAACATAACACCTTTTGATAATTTTAAAAGCTGATACAAAGATTAATTTCTTAGTTAAAAGAGGCCGCGGTAACTTAAAGGTCACGGGCGCTGAGGATCAACTCGCAGCCGGCGTTATTTCCGTCGAGTCGTTGGTTCGAGCCATGATACTATTAAAAACTCGCAGGATAGCAGGGCTTGAAGCCCGTTAAATATGTTAAGTTTCCATGTTCTCCCGTTGATGTGGAGTTGAATTTTGGAGGGGTAGCTGTCAACTCAGGTGTCGTCCTTGTTACTTGATTGAAGTTTAAAATTACGAAGTCCATCACCAACAACTCTCTTGATGCTTCTGAATGCGACGTTAATAAGTGATCAACTAGTTTGAGTTAAAAATTCTTAATTCAAGTGTTTTTGCAAAGAACATGATGCTCATTTTATGATCATTCTTCGATTTTACAAGTCATATTATTCTATTACATAAATTACATTACTTTCAATGAACCCATGTTAATTTCTCAAAGCTGCATATGCATATATATATGCAATAGCTTAAAAGAACTAAATTTTCTAGTGTAAAATACAATGACGTTCTCTTTGACACGATCGAAGAGAAATTAATTATATGAATCATACGACTCCAAAGTTAAATAGCCATCAATAACCGAAATAGCTTTACACAAATTTAACTTCTAATACTACTTAGCTTTGCAAAATATTCAGTGGTATTTTACGTCACTTACTTTTGTCTGTTAAATTATAATAATGTTTATCTCAAGTTGTAGTCTGCAAAGGTTTTTACAGTTCAAATTGAGAATCTACAAAATCATTTAATTTTTTAAAAAAAAGTTATCTCTTCTCTTTTTGTGAATACATATTCTTTAGAATTAAAGAAATTACATGAAATTTAAATCCAAACATTTTACGGATGCTGATTTCTGACAAATGTATATGGTTCTAATAAAAATGTCATATATAATATTTTATTAGCAAAAATATTCTTTTCAATCATAATTCTACGACGACAGCTTAGAATAATTTTATTTCCTCTATTGAATTTAATTTCTTAATTATTTCCCTCGAGTTACGTTTTGTAGGCCTTGGCTAAATTGTCTATTCTGCCTGAAAATGTCTATTCAACAAAATGTTTAAAATTCTATTTTTGCAATTTTGTAATTCTTACAATTTAATAGCTCTAATATATTTATACATTTTGGTTTTGGATTTTATTAGATAAGATCTGTAATTTATATAACACATGTTAAAAATTAATTCTAATTAATATTAATAAATAAATATTCTTAAAATATAAACTTACATCAAATTCCTCAAATATACAGAATAATGTTTTGATATTTTAAATATATTTGTAGTCTCTCCTACTAAACAAAATAACTTAATAAATAATAAATAGGTCACGGAATAACTGAGATTTAAGTGTACTTTACTAGTAAACGGATACTTGTAAGTAATTCATAACTTTTAACTCATGAACCAGTTCAATTGTACTCATTTAGAAATTTAGATATACATATAAATTCTTTATACTAGGACAGTAATCATTTACAATATATATCAATCAAAAAGTAAACATAGTAACTCAAATTCTATAGAACATTTTTTTTCACATAAAACTTCTACAGATTAAAACCAGTGCCAAATATTTTTAGCAAAAAGGATAAAACAAACGATAATGTAATAAAAATGCAATAATTAAACTAAACTTTAGAAGAGCAAACGATAAAATTAAAAGATAATAATATTCTTTTCAGATATCGTAATTAGAACAAACGGTAAATTATTAAATTCAATTTATTTTAAGTTAAATGTAATAATTTCTACCCTAAAATGAAAATAAAATAAATGCCTACGTATTAATCAATTCTAACAGAAATAAATCATATCTAAACAAAATAATTTGTCAATTGTGCCACAAATTTTAAATGTACTAAATAAATTCTATGTTACAATTACCTCAAATTTTATCAGGTTTTTACAACTTCATTATGTACCTCGCAATTAACGAATATTTAAGTAAGCAGATGTTGAACTGTTTTTTGTTGTGTTTTGACATTAACAGTTAACATTAATTTTGTAACGGTTCTATGACTATAGCATAATGTCGTTATTGATACAGGAGCGGTTGTATAAAATTTTAAACCACACAGATCAAAAAAGGCATTTTGTATAGTTGAAAGTATTAAGAAATTATAAGAACGATTTTGGTTTTGAAATATATAGCGCAAAAAGTATCACTTGTTTAGTTTCTTAACGATACATTTAAATACGCATCTATAGTGAGCGTCAATTTGTCAAAATATTTTATGTTTAAAGTATTGAATGCCAAACGCGTTCAATATTGAATTATAAAAAAAATATTTAAAATACTTTAAAATCAAAGTCATTGATTAGTGAGATTTCATTTACTACGTTCGAGATCATTAAAATTACCAACAAATATTAAATCATTTACAATCAGGAAAATGCTACATAATGAAAGGCATTACAAAATGTTAATTTCTAAAACAAAATATTTTATTTGAACGGTTTCTAATATTTAAATGAAGAAGGAGCATAAAATAAAAAGAGATAAATATTAATATTTTTCTGTTCCAAAATTATCTTCAAAGAATATTCATAAATCCAATTTTATGAAACGCTAATTAAAACATGATTTATTTCAAGATATTATTTAACTATTTTTATTCTAAATTGTATTAGTTTTTTGATATTGCCGTCTTTGAAACAGTTGGAAGCTATTGAAATGTGATATCTGAAAACATAACACAGCTTTCTGACCATTAAACCGCATTTGCAGATGTGACAGGAAAAACAAATAATTCTTTTTTGAAATAAATTCTTTTGTATGAAAATAATCTTATTGTTTTTGAATCCTTTTAAAAACAAATTAAGGTTCCAATCGCAAATAAGTTTTTGTATTTTTATATAAGTTAATGAAAGATGTGTAACCATATGTCCATATTATTTTTTTTATCGTTTTAGAGAATAAATAGGAAATGTGATGGCTCTTTATGCTTACGGACATTGTTTTGCTCTTATAATCCTACAATGGAATCCATATATGAGCAAAAAATAATAGAAAAAAGTATGATATAATCGATTTTCTTATGATGTAAGAAATACCAAATGAAAATTTTCTCATAAGGAGCATATTTTAAATTTTGTTTCGGATTTCTGTATTGTTTTGATCTTTGAGTACTTTATTTTATGTAAACACTGTATAAAATTACATTTAGAAAATATTTAATATTGTGGTTTCTTTCCTCTTGGCAGACAATGCACAATGACTTGTACTTCCCCAATTTGGGTCATTTTTGCTTTACTTTTTCACGAAGTTCTGCAAGAACGTGAAGGTTGTACTGTTGATTAATAGTTTGACCTTCCAGAACCCAGTGAAGGTGCACTATCCCATGAATATCAAAAAAACAACAACATTGCTTTGAATTTTGATTTGCTAATTCAAGCGTCTGTGGTTCTCTGTAAAGATGGGCTCTTCCAGTGCATAGATGGGTTTTCAGATCTGGATTATAAATAAAAAGCCACGATTTGTAACACATTATACTTTCAGATAAGTTAGAATCATTTTCAATAACATTAAAAAAGTCTTTACAAACATTTTTCGAGATTCTTGTTTCCAAACTGGAGAATTTAAGGTACCATTTTGGCACACATTTTTTGCATGCTAAAATATTTGTATAAAAATTTCCGTATGTATTCTTTGTCAATTCTTACAGTTCCAGTAATCGCACGAATACTTAACCGGAGTTCAGATCGAAACAGATTACCAATTTGCTCCATATTGTCATGTGACTTTAACGTGGAAGGGAGAGCCAGACATGAATCATCTTTAATATCTTCTCGGTCATCTTGAAAACACTTAAGCATGCGATAAATGTTCATTGTCACACACTTCTTTTAATAAATTGTAAATTTCAGTCGTAAGTTTTCTTTGTTTCATGTAAAATGTGAAATTTTATAGACATTCGTTGATCTGATGTCAATCTTATCATTTTTCCGGCGAACGAAAAACTAACCCTAATGCGAACAAAGGCTGCAGCTATACGTATTTGCTTACAAAAGCGAGAGACACTTTATTCGAAAGAGAAGGCTTCACGCTAAACAGCTGGCGGTAGCTGGCATTTGGCGCATGACAGACAGCGGAGAATGTTGGAGATTCCGGGTCCCCATTACGAAAATTTTGCAATACATTTTAAAATGATATCCATATAAGATCCACATGATGCAAACCCTTACATCTCAAAATCACAAAACACGTCTTGAATTGCTTGCCAATTTTTGTCGAGAATGGAAGTTGATGACGCATGACCTTGGAAAATTATATGGTCAGTTGAGGCACACTTTTATTTAGACGGAGCTGTGAATAGTCAAAATTGCCGCATATTGGGACAATTTTGACTTCCCTTCCTAATTTCCTGCATCAACAACCACTGCATTCTGTTTAGGTGAATGCTCGGTATGGATTTACTGCTGAGCTTATCCTCGGGCCATTTTTCTTTGAAACTCTCACTCCACAAGGTCCTGAAAGATGTTCTGTCACGAGTGCACGGTGCAGTGAACTCCTTCAACAGCAGATTATTCCTGTTTTAGAGGAAAGACAGTGTTTGCAAACCAATATTTTTATGCAAGATGGAACAACTCCTCATATTGGGCGCCAAGTCAAAGCACTGCATAGTGCTAACTTTGGCGATAATCATGCAATATTTGGACATTTTCCGGTTGCATGGTCTTCTCGTTTACCCGACTTAAATTCTTGTGATAACCGTGTTTATATAAGAGGAATTAGGACTTTACCTGATTTGAAAAATATCATTATACGCCATGGAGCCCAAATCCCTTTTGAATTGCTTCGCGCTACCATTGAAAATGCTATAATTCGCTTTCACCAAATTATTGATATCAATCGTGCACATATTGAGCCTATTCTGCAATTGAATAAATCTTAACGATTTTAACATATTTATTGTCCTTTTTGGGCACCACATTTCCAAAATTTGAACTATTTTTTATTGCAGAAACCTTTTTCCCGTGGTCGATATAGCACATATTCCAAGTTTCATCAAATCCTAATTAGCAGAACGGATATAGGCCTCTGAATAATGTTACTTTAATTATAACCACCCAGTGTATAAATAAATATATATATGCATATAATATATATATATATATATATGCATTATAAATATATACATAAATATAAATATGTTTATAATACATATGCATTTCGCACCTCAACATGAAGATAGCAGGAATTTTCAATAAAAGCTAGGGAATTTGTTTGCGCATCTCTTGGCAGGTACTCATAATATTCCAGTAATTTTGGACGTGCAGTTGTTGTTTGAATAAGTATAGAGAATTGTTTGAGTAAGTAGATATCAGTGTTTTTGTGAAAAAGGAACAAATCGAATGCCATGCTGTGAATAAATACTTATTTCTAAAAAGCAATACACTTGCATAAATCAAAGATGAATTGGACGCACGTAGTATCTTGTACCATCATTTGCCGTAATGAAATTATGGGCAGCAGAATTTAAATATGGCCGTAGCAGCTTGGGAGTCGATGAACGTTCAGGACGTTCAAGGACTGCAGCCCCTGATCATAACATCGCTAAAGTTCCCCGAATGGTTCCAAAAGTTCTTCGAATTAAAGTGAGAGATATATCAGAGGGTATTTTTGTGTCCAAAGAACTTGTCTGTCACATATTGAATCAATATTTAGGCATGAGAAAGCTGTCCACGCTGTAGCGAAGTCTGTTGTGAATTCGCAGGTAGCAGTGATAAAGCTCCAAAAATTGACTGACTTGAGTTCGAGATTCCAACAGTTTTTTTAGAGAAAGGAGGAAGGACGAACGATGCTGTATCTTTGTCTAAATTTTTGTATTAAAATCTAAGAAAAATCTTAAGCATTATAATGATTCTTAATACTCTTTTTATGTTAAATGTTCGATTTGATTATTAAAAGGTCACATTTATCCTTGCAGATTTCGGTAGTTAATAAAACAAAGCTTACAAAGAAAATAATAATTTAAATGGAAAAAGAAAGTAATTTTATGTTATATATTTTATGTTTAACATATAAAGTTTTTGTTTAGTTTTGTTTTAGTTTGAGTATTGTAATTCAAAATTAAATGAAAATATACAATTGCTTAATTTTTAGTCATTATAATATGAATTTAAAACAAATTTTTAAACATAAAAATGAAATATCAGGTTTGGATGTATAGTGTGAAATCTGTATTGTAAATATTAAGAATTCTTAAGTATTGTCGTAAGTGTTAAGAATATTGAAGCAAATGAGTGAGAAAAGGGAAAGCATTTCTGTTAATATAGAAGTATTATTATTGTTTATGTCATATTAGAATTCTACTTTGAGATTTGGGGGCTCAGATTAGAGTATTTTTTATTAATTTTGATGAAATTAATAAGTCATTTATAAGGTTTGAAAGGGGAAGGTTTTTTTCTTATCGACGTAAAAATATAGTATATTTCTAATTGGAAGAAAAAATTATTTATTCGTTTTGATGAATAAGTAGATCTCTTTGAATGAAAAGAATAATTTTTTGAAAAGAAAAATCTGGAATCATATTTATTTAAATTGATAATAAATAATCTTGAATTAAATGTCTACTTAGAATGGATATTGCATTTTTATTAAGAAATCTCGTGTAATTATTATTAGAAGTTTTATGATATAGCATTTTTTTCCAGTCATACGTTTATAGTTTTGTTTTGATTTATTTTAAACTGAATTTATTGTTGAATACTTTTGTTTTTATTTGATATTTAAGAGTTTCATTCAAGTTTTGAATTTGATAAGGCATAGAGTATTGTGGTGTGTTTGTTTTATTTTCAAAAGTATTTAAAGTAAAGTAAAATAGACTAATCCTTTAATGGGTGTACCAGGTTTAATATTATAATTTTAAAAAAAAGAATAAATATAATTACATATCCCAAGAGTTAAACCTCCCTTTTAAAATTTTTCTTCAGCATTTTGGTCTTGCTTACCCACATTAAACCCCAGAAAGTTCGATTTGTTGAAATCTACGAATAAATAGGTGTTTCTTGCAGATTCTTCTAGCACATTTGTGGAAATTAAGAACTCAGTTTTGAAAAGCGTGTTTTATGAATAAGAAGAAATAAAAAAAAATATTTGATAGAATTATCGAAGACAGAAAACAGCAGGAAGAAAGAGTTAGACAAGAAAGGATTTGACAAGAAGATACGGAAGTTCGAACGGCTCGAGAGGCCGAACAGCATGAGCCAGAAACGAAAAAATTACAACTTTCCAAGAGAAATTCAGGTCAGATGCAGGAACTAAAGTTAAACCCAGTAACATAATCCAGCAAACGCTGATTATACCAAATTACTACGAAATGCCCGGTGAAATGGGATTATATCTGATCGACTTTGAGAGAAGAGCAGAAATGCTCAGGTACTAAAAAAGGACTGGATTTCGTATCTGGTGGCTGTCTTACCGCAAGAAATGTCAAATATGCTAGCTAGAGAAACACTTGATAATGCTAATGACTACGATTTTGTTAAAAGACTTATCATAAAAAGATATAAGTTGAACAGCGAGAAATTAGAACAATGTTTTTAAGGACATAATAAGACATCTGATAAGACATGGAGAAATTATGCTAAGAGCCTTACAGTTATTTCACTAAATGGATCACAGAACTGAAAATTGAAACTTTCCAGCAAATCAAGTATCTGATGGTGACTGAGAAGATGGTGAAGTTTCGATTCCATCCTGTTGTTAGAGACCATTATCTTGAAGACTGGCTTAAATTTACCATTCCATTTAACCTTCCTGAAAAGCCATACAATTATGTAAGCATTAGAGAAAGCTTTAAAAAGAAAGATCCATCCAAACGAAACTGTTAATTTTTAGAGGAAAATCGCAACCCTCATAACCTTAAGCTTCAAGATAATACCAAAGATTTGAAGCCAAAGGTAATCTGAAAAAAAATACGAAACATTGTTCGATAAACATAGAGATAAAGAATTTCATAGAAGAAAACCCCCACGTTGTTATGAAAGTGGAGCCTACAATCATCTTATACCTCAGTGTAATAAACTAAAGAAGTCTCCAGAATCTATTTCACATGTCGTGACTGATAAAATTGTTGATGAGCTAATGGCATTTTATACTAATATTGGTAAAGTAAATGGAAAAGAAAAAAAATTTAGTAAGATACTGGTGCACCCTTTGATTTGATCTGCAACTAGTACGTAAAACCTCCCATCTATATTAATGAAAAAGTGTGGTTAAGAGAAGAGACAGTGGTATGCTTGCCTCCTGTAGAAGTTGAGTTAAAATATGAAATGGGACATATAATAACAAAGGCAGCTGTTCTAAGAAATACCTTTGATTAAGGAAGATATCTGTTAGGAAACATGACTGCTGCTTTGTTCCAATATTGCCAAGCGATTGAAGATGTGCAGGTGCATATGTTAAATATCCTGCAAACTGTTGAAGGTCTTAAAAATGAAAAAAGGTTTATCAATGCCTGTTAGTTGAATAAATTAACGAAGAATTGAATGAGAATCTATCTGAAGAAAATATGAAGTCAGAAATTATACCTGTGGTAGATGAATTCTCAGTTCAAAATCTCAAACAAACCTCTCCAAAAGAATTTGTAGCTTAACAACATAAAAGTGAAGAACTAAAATCACTTTTTGCAGAAGCAAAAAATTAAAACTTCTAAAATAAACAAATACATTTTAGAAGAAAATGTACTGTTTTTCTTTAAAAAAACTAGACAATAATGGCACTGAAAGGAAATTATTAGTTGTTCCTGAAAAGGTTCGGAATCAGCTAAAAACATTTTGTCATGAAGGTGCAGCTGTCATTTAGGTCTTGGAAAAACTAAAGATGCTTTATTTAAGACATTTTATTCGCCTAATTGTAACGATGACATAGAAAAATTTGTTAGAACTTGCGATTACTATCAAAGAGTTGGAAAACTCTCGAGATAAGAAGAGGGTGCCATTAAAAATTGCTCCTTTTATTTCAGAAATCTTTTCTAAATTTAATGTGGACGCTTGTGGACCTTTGTCAATCAGCACTTTAGGAAACAAAGACATTGCAACTGTTATATATTTATCTTCCAAATACCCTAATGAAATTCACATTCCAAATTTGAGTTTTATCATTTAGATGCGCTACTACAAATTTTCAGTCGACTTGGTTTTCCTAGAGAACTGGAATCCGACAAAGGAATATCCTTCATGAATATACTCAGACAAAATTTTTATTCACATTTGGAAATTGGACAGAATTTTTGTACAAATTTTGTACAAATTTCGAGTATTGAAAAGCTCTGTTAAACATCCCCATAGCAATCCTGTTGAAAGGTGCACAGAAGTTTGAAGCGAATTATTCATGCTTTGCCTAGAATATGGAAGAGACTGGGAGAAAATTTTACTTAATGTACTGTTAACATTGAAGATGGGTTTACCACGATAGTACTTTTTTTAATCCAGCGGAACTAGCTCGTGGTCGAAACTTGAAGCCCCCAATGATATTACTATATGAGAAATTAACAGAGAAAAATGAAAAATAAAACTGCATAATCTCGTATGTTTTTAAACTGTAGAATAGAATAAAAATTTTCTAAAAACTTGCTTTACAAAACATGCTTGTAGCTAAAAGTAGACAAAATATGTGGTGTGATATTAAAGCCGAAAATAGAGAATTTAAAGAAGGAGATTTAGTTCAGGTAATAGCTAAGTCTAAAATAAATTAATTGTCAGTCAATTAGATTGGACTGGGAAAGGTTGCGAAAGAGCTTTCGGATTCCAATTATGTAATATATTATCTAGACGAGGACAAAACGTAAGTTAATCATGTAAATATGCTAAGGCCTTACTTTCAGAGAGAAGAAAACATTAACTTGATTTGATGGATAAAAACTTAAGCAATGAAGAAGCAGAAGAAATTTCTAAACTTGAGTTAGACTTTAAAGATTCTGAGGTATCGGAAATTTGGCTAGATATACATGCGAATGCTCAATTGTCTGAAAGCCATGAAGAGGAACTTAGTTAACTAATTAGAAAGTATTCTAAATCCTTTTCAACTGACTCTGGTTGCCCACATTTGGCTGAACATGACATCGAACTAAAGTCCGAGAAATCTATTTGTGCTAAACCTTACAGACTTTCACCACAACTATACGAAATATTAAAAGTTGAAGTAGAAAAAATGCTGAGGCTAAAATAATTGAGTCAAGAGAATCTGATCATATTTCCCTATTTATATTGGGAGAAGAAGCTCCAGGCAAGGAAGCAAGATCTTGTATTGATTATCGACATTTGAATAAAGTCAACCGAACGAAATATTTCCCCAGCCTAATATAGAAGAATTGATAGAAAATGTATTTGCTGATAAATATATATTAGTCTTGGACCTGACAAGAGGATACTCGTAGATACTTTTAAGTTAGAAAGCCCAAAGATATGCAGACAAAAAGACTGCATTTGCAAAAAACAAATCGGTTTCATCAAGACAAACTGCCTCTTGATACCTCAGTTGTTACCATGACAATAATACACGAATTGTGGTTTCAACTGCTTGACCACCAAATTTAACAACTAACAACTCTTTTTCATCCCTAATCTAAAAATTTCGCTCGGAGGTTTGAGATTTCCGTTAAATGAGGAGGTCACTAGCTTCGTAAGCAATTATTTTGCACAGAAAGACGCCAAGTAATATTTGAATGGGTTAAGGAGAAGCTAAAATGGCCCTTACCCGATTAGATATGGGGTAGAACTGAGCTTGAATGACAGAAAAAGCAACTCATTCCTTGATGCTTCTAGTCTGTGCCACACTTCATCAACCGTATTAGCTGGAGAAGGGTGGTTGGTCATTCTCTCAGCAGCCCATTACCAGATGGTTTCAATGGGTGATAGATCTGGAGACCGTGCTGGTCAGGGCATGTACATAAATACACACTCACTCAATATTTATACATATATAACACATCAATCAATAACTCCCGAGATTAACCCAGAGATGGCGCTCGTAGTAAACTAGTAACCAGGTCTTTCTAGAGTACGAACCTTTGCTTGAAACGTGTCAAAATTTTAAGTCGATCGGACCAGAAACAGCTGAGTTATCGAGGTTGGAGTAAAGTCGTTTTGTAGTTTGTTTAAAAAATGGAAAAAACCGAGTTTCGTGTTCTGATAAAACATTGTTTTTTAATGGGTAAAAACACCGTGCAAGAGTTTGTATTAATGTTGCATTAGACAAAAAACATGAATGTTATTTAAGATAGGGTTTCAAGGATTCAGAAACAAAAAATTAAGACAAGGATGAAATGTGAGCTGAACAACCCTCTCCTTGCGTCCTTGTCACGCCAAAGTGAAAACCAGTCTAAATAAATTATTCCTTCTATACAATGCTCTGAGGAAAGGAGAAACCACGACTTTAAATCCGGCTACGTGAGTTATTATACCCGCTGGCTACAACGACCATGCGGAGAAAAGAAATCAAAGATTGATTTACTTATGAGATAATATATAATAATCTCAGTCTTTTAACGATTTGTTGATATATTATCAATTCTTGAGAGTCATTGCTACAAGACGAGACTGAAAAGTAATGGCTACAGAAGTCCACAACTTTCTATTTTACATCTGATATCTAACATTTTATGCATTTGTAAAATTATTGCAAGTATGATACATTTGTTCCCTTTGTATCCAGGTATCGTTATTATGTTGAGAATTGAAGCTGACGAAACAGAGACGGATCAAGTTGAAGCATCTAGGTGGTGCTGTGTTTCTGACAGCTGAGTGCTGTAATAAATTCTTTTCATTTTTCATAAACATTTTATTAGGAAAAAAATTCCTTTATAACAGTCATTGATTTTGAACATCAAGTGAAGTTAAGGTACTGATTCAAATTTTTTTGCCTTTCTAAACAAGAAAGTATTCTTTCTACGTATCTACCAAATAAAATCGACAAAATATAAATCATCATTCATAAAAGGGGGAAAAAATTTCCTATGCATTTTTTTAAAATATAATGAATCAATTAAAGAAAAAAAAAGGCTGCATTTATAGCAGAAGGGAAACTGAGTTTTTGTGCCCAACAAAAAAATGGTCCCAAATAAAGGAGGGTTTCTTTATTTTGTAAAAAAATCAATACAATTCCACAGAGAACTTTTTGTACCCTTTAGAATAATTTAAAGCTTAACAAGAATAGAATTCAATCTTTTAAACTTGACGTCTGCCAAATAATAAAAGTCGTCTTTTATTTAAAATGAAACAGTCTACAAATACACATGCCAAAAAATATGTTAATATCTTACTAATTGTTTTGGTAAACGATTCAAAATATCAAGCTTATTAATATTCTTTTCATCAACGGTTTCTTGTTTATTGATTTTATTTCCTACCTTCAAACAGAAGAA
The DNA here is from genome assembly GCA_019974015.1 of Nephila pilipes. NCBI lineage: Eukaryota > Metazoa > Arthropoda > Arachnida > Araneae > Nephilidae > Nephila > Nephila pilipes. The sequence continues at coordinate 787,154 of BMAW01101755.1, read as the reverse complement.
TTTTTTGACGTTTATCTTACATTTAAATAAATAAAATGTATTTTATTCTTCATGAAATTTTTTAGGTGAAATTGTAAAAGGAAAATGCTACCGAAGCAGGTGTCTGTTAAAAGCTATTTGTACATCATTTCCACAAAATATTTCCTGTTGATTTGTTACACGTAATATTTATTTCGAAATATTTTATCTCAGTATATTTCTCTAAATAAATACTGAGAATAAAATATTTTGAAATATTTACTCCTCAATTTCGGAATCTCGCAAAGAAATCTACACGTTGATGACAGAGCATTTGTAAAATATAACATCAGTAACAGTTACTTTAACTTTAATTCAAAAATATTTAGCATGACTTTATAAAAAAACCCTGTTTCCATTTTTGTTGGTTCAAAGATAACGAGTAAAAAAAGAGCTTAAAAAAATTTATTATGCTAGTAAATTAAAGTTGAAAAATAATTAACTTAATTCACAGTTTAAGAATATCTTTTAAGTAACTTAATATTTATAGTATGATATATTCTTTTAAAATGCATTTATGTAGTTGAAATTATCAATTACCGGAATTCAAAACGGTCTTAAGATTGTACAAATTAATATCTTAAAATATAAATCATAGCAAAAAATTAGTTTTTGAACGTCTCATGAGTTTCCCAACACACGTGAATGCTGTGTAATGTTCTATAAGAAAGTTTGAAAATGTATTATTTAATTTTATGCAAAATATGTTACAATCCATGATTTGCCTTTTTTTAATATTTTGTCTCAAAACTTAAGAATACTGCAATCTATAATTTTTATTCGTTACTTATAACTAATTTCTGAATATATTTCCAACATTGTTATTTCAGATCCATGTTATAGAAGGTATGATGAGACAAATATTTATCAATTAGTTTCTTCTTTAACTTTCGTCTTTTTCATATATTTTTTATTTTTAAAACCCAACCAAATTCTACCAATGAATTTTTAGTATTTTGTTACAACATTAATTGAAGCTATAAACCTTCTTTTATCAAAATCACACGGTGATTCCAGATTCTGGAGCTCTTTCAGTTGCACATATACAGAATTTTGATGCTCTGTTTTTTCTAGGTATAAAAGCCGATGTGCCGCCTTTTCTCTTCTGCATTTTTCTGCTTCTCGGATTTCTTCTGTTTGTATTTTCATCATCAATGATGTTTCATTTTCCTCGTACTAAATACCTGTATCAGAAGTTTACAATAAATATTTAAATTGATCAAAAATAATGGTTGCCAAAATTCAACACCGAAGCAGCGATGTTTACAAAATAAAGGAATCAATCAAAAAAAGCATCCTGGCTGAGGGATTAAATTTATTTGACAGTACCAACCTTCCCCTTTACGACTTTGGTCAGTTGATATGGGAATATTGAAATTACAAAAGATATCATAAGTAAAAAATTTCAAAAATAGAGGTGAATTTTTAGAAGATGTGAAAAATTTAAACTATGTTACAAGTAATGCAGAAAAAGATACTAGAGAACCCAAAGAAGATAAAGTCCAGCCGATAAAAAAGTAAATAAGACTATAAATATATGTTTGGAAAGAATAAAAAACCGGATTTGAAACATTTACATAAATCAAAGTATGATTATAACAAGCAAGGATTTTTCTCATCAATATCGGAAGTTGTTTCTTCCTTGCACAACCGCCAATTTCCACACAAAATATGATGAATCGTTTTACTAAAATCTCTTGGATGATATTTTCTATTTCACTAAATATATAAAAGGATATTTCTTCCATTTTCACTTTAAATATCGAATACCGTTTCTTCAAATATAAATCACGCAATATTTCACTCTTTAAATATCGGTTGATATTTCTTCAACATATAACAAACGATAACTTCACAATAGCACTTCAAAATAAGTGTCAGTGATAACACGTACTGGAAACTTTACACAATATTAGTGAGCCGATCAAAGGAAAAATGTCCGACGGGTCATGCCACAGTTTGACGCCAATATATCCCTCCAATGTTTCAGGACAAAATAAAAGAACAGCAGGAATAGTTTCAGGAACAAATATTATTTAATACTTGACACGTTTCACAACACAAGACATACAAAACATAAATAAAACATATATTTACGAACATACATCCATCATTCTGCTAACAAAGTCTCTAGCTCTTCCATCATACCACAGCTCTTCCTTTTCATCGCTTCTAACCAAAAGAACATGTGGCGCCATCTGACTACCGTTTCTAATAGTACATGGATGGTAGTGCTAAATTACGGTATTACAGTTTAAAATTGATTTTTTTGTTTATCAAAATAAATTATGACAATGAGGACTTAAAATTATTTATATTATTCAAAAAACAGTTGAATCATATTGTTCACATATTTCCTGAATTCCTTTAATGCTTCAAGCAAATAAACGTATGTCATTTAAAACGAAATATTTTAAATATGGAATAATGATATAATCTTATAACAAAAACAATAATAGGATTTTAAAGAAATGAAAATAAAAAATATTTTTTTTTCTGTTGTAAAAAAGGTAAATTTAACAAAGAAAAAAAATACTTAACATGCCTTTGTCGATTACTACTAAAGTTTTGCTGAAAAATTCTTGCTTTACCCATTAAAGGCAGTATTAATTCATATTCCTTATTCTCTTTTATATTCTTTATTATTCTATTAATTTCTTATAATGCATCTTACTTCAGTTTTCAAAAGATGTTGTTAACCTCGAATACGAAATAATACCGGGTTTTCAAGATTCTTTATAAATTCTACCTAAAAGGAGTCAAACCATTTAACTAAATGTGGAGTCAGTATTATGTGACAATTTTTCCTTTTATCCAAACGGCACTAGTTTCATTTTCCAATTAATCAAGGTCCATTTAGTACCTCATTACCTGGGTAACATTGTACACACTTCGCTTATCTTACTTCTCTTGAGAGTACTTGAATTAACTGATTTAATTAATAGATCGAAATGTCTAATTACTGCATGTTTCAGACTTAATGATTTGAAATTGAGATTCTAACTTACTTTTAACATGATTAAGTCATATAATATGCAAAATGAAACAGAATAAATTCTGAAGTTTCATAAAGAATATTGTTTTTATTCATTAATGTGACCCGTTTAATTTGTTCACATCTTGAATCTTGTTACGTTAAAATAATTTGTTCTGTTTGCTTAATTTCAGAATATAGTCCTTTTGAATGATTTTCCTCTGTTGCAGGTACCAATGTCACCGAGGTAAAAAACTCTAGTCTACATAAGAGCATTTTCAAGTTCAAACCAGTGCTGACAACTTTAAAAAAATGCATGCAAATATTATGTTTACTTGTCTTCTATTTTTCCTTATAGTTTTTTATTACATACCGATTATCTGAAGTAGTGTTCAGAAATATTCATTGTGATGTATACTGGCTTATTTCTTAGTCTGAGAGCTCTCAGCCAAGTTAAGCTGCTCTGAGTTTGTTAATGTGCTACGTTATTCGGAACTCTATTGTATCTTCTTCAATTCAATCTGTTTCAACATCTATATGGCTTTCTAAAAACATTTTAAATTATGTTTCACTCACAAAAGTACCTACTTGTGTAACCTCTTTCAGTTCATTTGAAACTAATATTTTGAAATCATTCAGCTAATTATAACTAAGAAGATGTATTCACTACAGTTTTGTCCATTTTAGCACTAAAAAAACACATTTAAGTTTATAGAAGTATAATTTAAGATGCATATTTAGTTTTATATTATTAATTAGACTTTTAATACAGACATTCAGAATAAAAAAACAGAAGTCTAAATGCTCTAAACAACAAGTCAATTAGATAAAAGTGTTTGAATTATACAGTTTTTGAAGTTGTAAGGTCTTATATCTCGTAAATGTTTCCATTTCTGAAACTATTTAAATTGTTATACTGAATTTAATAATTCGTCAGTTGATTTTAAAGTCTTCTGCTAAAAATATTAAAAGGTAGATCTAGAAAAAGAGAAAACACTTAATTAATTATGCTGTTGTTTTTATTCTTTTGACTGATTTTATACTTTTCTGAAATGAGTATATATTCCAAATATAAAATAACTGGTAGAACTTTCATAAATTCGTATTGTCTATAGAAGAACTTATATACAAATAATTAAATAACATATATACATTGAAAATGAACTTAATAGAAAATAAAAAACCTAAATATATATATATATTAGAACACGGTAGGAAAAATGGTTATGGTACATCTTTGAGACAATTAATGTTCAATATGAGCCAAATTGAGTTCTTATTCTACTAAAGACCCGCAGTGATGATTTAAAGCGAGATGCTTCACGAAAAAATAGAACAAATTCTCCATTTCTAGCCAGCGAAGCTCAGAAAAGAGGTACGAAGCTTTATAACTGTTCTTTTGTTTGAAGCTTAATTCAAACAAAACATTAACTGAATAAAGTTCTAACTAAAATCAAAAATCCATAACGTAAAAGATTAAGGAATTATATATATTTATAAAAAAGAGTTAGAAATTTCTTCAGTTATTTATTTTCAGTTAAAAATAAATGAAATAATGTGAACAAAGCTCTGTTACCTATTCGAAATATAATTTATGAAGAAAAGTCGTACTTTGAATTTACGTAAAATGGAAAGATCTACCAAACGGAATTAATGATGTTACGTCAAAAACTTTAACTAAAAGCTAAGAAAAATGAGACAAAATCCTTGAAAACGCTTAGAAGTAATAGTCTTTACGCTTGAGGCAAACTACCTAACGAAGAAAAAATTTGATTCAGTTATATTTCGACATAGTGCTGAAAGTATTATGTATCATTAACCTAATGTGATCGAACTTTTTTTTCGTTGTATCGTGCAAAACTTGAACAAAAGTAAAAGGGGAAAACAAGCAGATAGTGAGAATTATCATAACAAATAAGACAAATTCTTTGCTCATATTATGCCTGCCTTCTTGAGAGAGAATATGTGAATATATATCACAAAAAATACTCCCTTGATTTTTAAAAGCAACAACATGCAAATTTCGAATTCCATGTTTATTAAATAAATAATTATTACAATCTGTGTTGAATGTTTTTAAGGACTAATAATATCATCCACAATTCTAAATTGATGTATTAAACATTTCTAAATTGTTTTAAATAGATTTTGTTTCAATTTCATTATCTTAAGAGACAAACAAATATTAGAATTTCTAATACTTTAAATTTCATGTGAAAATAACCTTTTAAATTCAATTGATATTATTGTTAAACTGTTAATGAAAAATTATTTTGTTAAAAAGATATATAACGTGGTTTGTTTTATATATATATATATATATATATAAACTGCTGTTTGTAGAAAATGCAACACCATGAAGGAATATCAGAATCAAATGAAATTACAAATGTCAATTATAGGATATTATGCAAATTAATAAAGTTTAGAGCCATCAGCAGGCGCGGCGCGCAGCGCCTCTGAATTGATGCTGAAAGCATATAAATAAAAGGTAGCGGGACGTTGAAAAAAAGTCTATGATTATTTGTTAGTGGCAAACGTTTAGTGAGACCTGCAGTATGCCTACGACGGAAGAATAAGAAATTCAAGCAACTTACGGAGTTTTGAACGAGGGAGGATAATCGGCCTTCGAGAAGGAGGATTTTCCGTCGCGCAATAGCAGCTCAGGCGCAGCGGAAACAGTTCCACAGTGATGCGAGTTTGAAGCAGTGGACCGACGACCGAACAACTCGAAAAACAGGCACTGACGACAGAAGGTGACGCCAGAGCGCGATGATCGACACCTTGTTCCGCACATGGCGGTGAATGACGGCCAGCTTCCTCCAGGCAGCTGGCGTTGGTCTACTGCTACAGGTGTACAATTGTCGGCTTCGTCAATTCGTCGTCGCCTGCTGCGCCGTGGACGTGCAAGGGTGTTTCCTTTATACAGGATTCCCCTCACGGCGAATCATCGACGGCTGCGTCGGCAGTGGGCTCTTCTTGAGCACAGAGACAGGCGAGCCGGATTGCACCCAAGTTGTCTTTTCAGATGAATCACGCTTCACCGTGGACCCCATGATGGCCGTGTTCGTGTTAGACGTTATGCCATCAACGTCTGCCTTCCTGAGTGTATTATTGAACGACATAGTGGTCGAACACCCGGAGTTATGGTCTGGGGATTTCGTATCATGGACGATCCAATTTGATACGAATTGAGGGTAATCTCTGTCAGCAACAGGTACGTCCGTGACCATTGCTGTTTCGAAGTCGTTCTCTTCAAGGCATCCCTGAGCTATCTTTCAGCAGGATAATGCACGCCCACATGTTGCGCGGACTGTCTTCTGGAGACTTCTGTTCAGCACAACGCATGCAACTTCTTCCTTGGCCTGCTACCACCGGATATGTCGCCTATTGAGCACGTGTGGATATGGTTGGTCGAAGTCTCGCTCGTGATCCGCGTCCTGCAGTTTCAAAGACGAACTTGGTTGCGCATGCTGATATGAATTCTCTTCCTCAAGCAGATATTATTCAACATCTGTTTGACTCTTCCATGCCACGTCGTATAGCAGCACTTATTGCAGCGCATGGTGGCTGCACCAAATACCGATTCTTCGGACGCTTAATTTTGTTTCTTTTGTTTTGAAAATTTCATCATTTATTTGTATCAGTACAAGTCGTTTCTGCATTAAAATTTCATTTGATTCTGATGATTCTTTTCATGGTGTTGCATTTACAAACAGCAGTATATATATATATATATATATATATATATATATATATATATATATATATATATATATATATATATATAACTTAATCAGTTAAAAAAGTTATTCTGATGAAATGAATATATATTAAGATTGGGCAATAATTTTTTCCTTGAAAAATGATTTTTTTATTTATTTTCCCCATTTGCATGAACTTTTCTCGAATACTTTATCATTCTAGTGTAAATTCGTATTTCATGTAATTAAAGGCTGGTAAGGATTTATAATAGAACGTTACATTGATTTTAATGATATCAATCAAAATGAAGGAGTGCATATGTTTGCATCTTCAAATATTACTGAACCTATCATGTGCTGATGTCTTAAAACTTGATATTAATCTCCATAACAATCAAGAAAAATGTTCTAAACTGTCAGGAACACATTTTGCTTTAAGAATTTTAAAATGCACACTGTTCATTTCGAAAATTTAATGTAGTTAATTTTCCTTCATTTTATCTTATATTATATTGTCTTTAGAGAAATCGTGTTTTTTTGTTTCAATGAGTTACACATATGATGTTTTCGTTGCAAACAACTTCTTTTGCAAGTTATTGAATCCAGAACCTAATCTCTTGCCTGTTGTTCCTTCTTATCATGTTTCATATCCTGAATTGTAATAACAGCTAACATTTCTCATTATTCAATAACATTTTGCTTAGGTCGAATAAAATACTACTTGGAAATAATTAATCTTCTTTCAGATTATTATTAAAATGAATCAATTTTCATTAACCAGCATTGAAATTTATTTACCGTAAGATTTCAAGTTATATCTCTAATTATTCTCCGTGTATTAGTATTTTAATGGGCAGTAATCAATCATAATTTTCCAGTTCGTATGAATTATTTACAGTTCTCAACTAGTATGTATTCATTTAACACAAGATAGCGATTCCGCAATTGATCTGTTTTTTTTGATATATTCATCAATTATGAAACTTTATTATTATAGTTTATCTACATTATATTTCGTGATATAAATATTGGCAATCAAAGTTAAAGTTTTACTTTATTTTGTTCTACATTTTATAATATCTGTGCTCCAATATTTTTTCAAGTCTTAACTTTTGAACATTACAACTATTACATCAGACATCTATAAGATTATGTTAGATAAATTTAGAAATATTCAGAAAACGAATAAAAAATAAAAGGCAAGAATCTAAAACTCTATGTATAGACTCAATGATTCTAAATAACATCAGGAATACTGAACCTTAATTAGAAATGAGCTATTAAATTGAAAAGAAAATAGGTATTTGGGACTAAAAAAATGTAATAATTCATTTGAACAGAAAATGATGCTATTTTGCTATGATACTGCATAATGACTATTGGCACTAGAATAGGTTCAAGTAATACATTAAATGAGTAACTAAATAGTTATTAATAATTCACGTTAATTTTTCGTTTGACACATTTATATTGCAACAGACCACCTTAGAAAATTCATACACTCAATTTTATTTACCAAGTTCAATTGAATTAATGTAAATGGTACTACTGACACGCTGGCATTAAATATTGTCTAATGCAAAGGAAAATATTTTCAAATAATCAGAACATGTTGTGGTACATGTACATTTATTAATATTTCATAGAAGTTTCAAAAAATTCTTATATAAAATTCGGTACCGAATAATTCTACCTTTGCCACCGTATGGTTATTATATGTAACGAAGTTGTTTTTTAATACAGTACTTAGCAGACTGATTTAATCTTCAATAAATATAGTCCTGAGAAGTACTAAGTATGACGTCCTGAAAAAATCTTTAATATGACAAAATAGATAGAATATAATTTTTTTGTGTAATGAAGACATCTCTTCATTACACAAAAAGAAAAAGTTGTTTGACTTCTGTAGGTTGGAAACAGATTGAAATCACATAGAAGGAATGCAAAACGGATTTAAAATACTACTATACTCGGGTTGGTATGTATTAAGTTAACATACGTCTAAAGACCTGATAAAAAAAGTGCGTAGACGTAAGCTATCGTTCCTCTGTTTCCCCTTAACTTCAATTTCGCTTATTGTCTGTCAGCAAGCTAATCATAAATTAATTTATTTTATATGCAAAAGAAATTTACGATCTATTTTTTTGAACATAAGAATTATTTTAAATATTTTATCAGAATTACTGTAATTTCGCGTATGCTCGCTGAGTACCTATATATACTGTATCTTCACACGCCAAGAGTACGGAAGCTACTAATCCATGTTTACGTTCGTTTGGGTATATTTAAAATATAGCAGACAACTGGAAATTCCACCAATTGTGAAACAGACAATGTGATTCGTTTTCTTCTAGCAAAGGCGAAAGCTGCTAAATTCATCTGAAGAATAAAAAAGCATACGAAGAAAAACATAACCAATGGAATAGTATATGAAAATGTTAGAGCACTTAAAGATGCCCATGAAGAGGATGGCGAAGAGTGATGACTGTCTGTCATTACTGAACAATATGACAAACGGTTCATGTGAAAATTCAACAAGTGTTTTACGATATCGTCTATTTTATAAGTTCGAAAGATCCAAGAAATGTTTTTCCGCCATGTACTGTTGGTCTGCCAAGTTCAGAGATTTCTATAAGGATGGAATTAAAACATATTTTTCGACATCATAAACCTATTATTGATAGTTATTATAAAGTTGAAAAAAATAAAATAGTGTAAGGAATATTTTTTTCTTTTATAAATCTAGTAAAAAAACATTGCTCTTGAGTTATTTAATATCAAAACATCACTTAATTAAGAAATATGCCTCATAGCATTCCAATTTTATTAAAATGTTTAAAACAAATTAATGAAAAAGAAATTAACTCATTTAAATAAGTTAATGTAAACTTATAAATCTTTTAATGAAATATCCACATCATTTTTTAATATTCTTGTTGAACTGCATGGAAAACCTGTATAATGGTGTATAACAGAATTTCAGGTCTAAGCGTTTCCTGATAGAAAGATATATTCAAATCGCATGAAATATTTGGTAAGTTGTCAAATTACAATTTCGAAAACGATTGTTTCGAAAGCGGGATTTAAATCTTAAGATAAAAGCTCTCGAAGGATTAGGCCCTACCTGTAAGTTATTTTTATATATATAATACTGAAAAATCTAATTAGTTAATCTGTTAAATAGATTTATATATATATATATATATATATATATATATGAGATGAGACATAATTTAAAGAGCCCGAATTACTGAAATAGCCTATGAATATGCTTTTAAATATTCTGCCAATGATTCTCCTTCATCGTTGAAACAGCCAGAAATCGCACGGTGCGAGATCTGAGCAAGAAAAAAGTGACATGTTTTTAATATTGCATTGACTCAAGAAATTACTGAATAAAGCAGTGACCCATGCAGGCACCGCTATTGTATGCAATGTTCGATTCTTACCCGTTAATGACGCTATCTGATATGAGAGTCGCAAATTTTCAATACTGAAACATAATATTCACCATCCACAGTAATTTTCAGAGGCCCAGTATTCTGAGAGATTACACATTTATGACAAAATAATCATGAGCTCTTTCAGCAGATTTTGTTTACAGGATTTGTTTTTTAGGTGGAGAACGTTTCACACACGTGTTGCGCACTTGATAAGGTTTCAAAGTGATGCAGACAAGTTTCATCATCTTTACAGACCAGGGAGATTCGAAATCGTTTTGATGCATCAGTTTTCATTCACAACATTAATGAATACTTGTTTTCTTATTTGTTTCAGTAAGGTGATGAAGGACCCATCTAGAATAAACATTGCGAACATTGCTCGGTAGAATGTGAAAGATCAACATTTTTGAAATGTTAATTGCTGTCTCATATGACATTCGCCAAATTCTTGCAGGATCTGCTCACACAGTGTTTATAAGTCAACTATTCTATACATTTTCGATCCTCCAGGTTTAGCCAGACTAACTTTTTTTTTTTTTTTAAATCACCATGTCATCTAAAAAATCATGTATTTACCAAAAAAACATTTGTCTTTTAAGCTACATAACTGTTTCTCAGAACTTTTTTCAAACGATAGCAAAAATTTTATGGTACAAGACATTTCGGTTTTTAACTCTGAATCACTCCACCTCCATTTCTGTAGGGCAAATTAAAAAACAATTCTTTAACCGACCACGCAACTTGGCGAGTAAAACCATCTGGGTGGCTTACAAATTTTCAGTTGATATTTTGAAAAAAATCACTTGCACTTTTATTTTTTAGTTTCGTGGATGTTACCACTACATAAAAATAACTCTATATATATATATATATATATATATATATATATATATATATATATATATATATATATATATATATATATATATATATATATATATAAAAAAACACATGGATCAATAGTTCGAGACCCAGACATGGTTCTGCAAACCTTTTTATTACATCACTTAGCACTAAGTAAAACTATCCACGGGGCTGTTAAGTTAGCGTTAAGTCTTAATTCCATTAAAAAAGACCATAATAGAGCTACAATGCAATACGAGTCACTATTAATACAAGGAGCAACTATTATTACTATTATGTAATAAATGAAACTGGGTTTCAAAATTCTCAGATTGCGTGGAGTATAATGATGTACTAGTAGAGATAACATCCTCAGTAATTAAGATGTGCCCTAAAATTACGAAATTTTATCTTAATGGATTTATGCGCGATTCTTGTGTATGATAATATATATATATATATATATATATATATATATATATATATATATATATATATGGGAGGGGAAGATTATTATTTCTCAAAAATAAAAATAAAAAATCCAATTTAACGAGTCTTTTAAAACTTCAAACAGCATATATAAAATATAATATTGAAATAATCACTTATTTATCATTATTTGCATTTGGTAGGATTATTATAATAATATGAGAAATTTAATACCTTAATGAAAATTATTTGTAATTTAATTTATTTTATGTAACAAATTTAAGTCGGAGTATGTTTCTTACCTCATATGCTAAAAAAATTTAATAGTTGCGTTTTCTTTCAGCTGATTAATTATTTTTATCATTTAAATTGCCTTTCTTATATTTTCAGCGAAAAAAGAAATAAAAGGAATCAGAATGTGCTGAAAACTGTAAATTTATCGCCGACAATTACATTCTTGAGAGCTGTACACATACTTTCTACTAACTTTAATAACAGTTTATAAAATTTGTAATGTAAATGGAAATACTGTAAAAACAATTACTTTGATATATTTCTGCCCAGCGCCGTAGTTATATAAAGTTGTCTCATTGTTTGTAATTGTTAATCCCCTCCCTTTTTGTAACGTTTGACCCAAATTCTATTATCACGATTCAATTAAGCGTATTGTGTAATGATTGAGATAATGGCTAATATGAAAACGAGTCCTCAAATTTATCCTAAGTTTATGTGATCTTAAGTTTTGGCTTTATCCTAATAAGTGAGATATCCTAAGTTTTGGATATCTCACTAACAATATTTAAGGTAATAAACAAGTAGAAAAATAGGTTTTAACCCGTACTCGGGGACATGGAATCTCACAGAGTGTTCAAAAACTCCTCCCCTCATTCTTATTACATGATTAGTCCAATAGAATAGATTCTTCCTTTTGTTGCCTGTTTTTGACCTTGAACATCTCACCTTCTTATTACAATGTTTTAGCAAAGGCAAAATATTACCTAGAAAGTTTAATTTCCCTTTAAAATGTAAAAGCAGAAATTTTTCTGAATTTTCAAAATTAAAACAAAAACATCAAAGTGAAATAGCAATACGTAACTTCAGTAAAACAAGTTAAAAATAATAATAACTAATAGCGGTCTCTCATACTGCACGTCCTCTTTAATGTCTTACATTATGACCACCCTTATTACGTGTTAACCAGTTTAATACAAAAAATATTCCTATTTTAATTTTGTAGAAAGCCGAAATAGGAAAATCAATAACATAATTTTAATTCAAGCTTTAAATTTAATATTAAAAAGTATTGTTATTAAAAGTTTAGTCTTTCTTTATTTCATGTAGTTTTGTTTTGTTTTTTTTAAAAAAAAATTCTATCAGATTCATAGACTTTGAATTTTTTTTTATTTCTAAGAAAATACGAAATTTTAACAATTTAGAACTCATTTATTAAGTTTAATTTCATTTACTTCTGAATACTATGCTAGTTTAAGATGAAAGAAAATACATTTAAAAATTTAGAGAATCAATTTTATTAACATAATTTTATCTTTTTTATTAAGTTTATAAGTATAAAATTCTTTTTTTACTATTTATGTATGAAGGTAAATTATAATGAATGTATTCAAAATAAATTTTTAAGTGGCATTTTAAGAATTAAATGTCTACAACAATACCTAGCAAAGTATATTTCTTACGAATTGTTGTATTAAATTTAATTCAAATTATGGTCTTACTTGTAATATCAGCAAGCGATTCAGAGTAAATTAATATATAAGATTTATGTCCCAGCTTAGAAAGAATTGCCAATAGTAGTGCTAGTAGCAATAACTTCCTTATTTGGTATTAAAAGTCAAGAGAAATTTATGATGCAATATTTGATGTAGTAAATAGATAGTAAGTCTTCTTATATGTGCAGTCACAACATAGGCAAAATTTTCTTTTGATCAATATCCCTTTTCTTAACTACGTTTGCTGCTACGTTTAGATCAAATTATACCTTATTAAACTGGATAACGTGGATTTATTGTGTCTTTAGATAAATGAAATAGTTTAGACATGAAATAGTTGTTTTTTTTTGGTTTGAATTAATGTTGCATTAGACAAAACATGAAGGTTATTTAAGATATGTTTCATGATTCGGAAACAAAATTAAGTGACAAGGATGAAATGTAAGCTGAACAACCCTCTCTCCGCGTCCTTGTCACGCCAATGTGAAAACTATCAGTCTAAATAAATTATTTCTTCTATACAATGCTCTGAGGTAAGAAGAAACCACGACTTTAAACTTCGGCTACGAGTTATTACACTACAAATAAGGCTGCGACGACCATGCGGAGAAAAAAAATCATAGATTGATTTTCCTTGCGAGATACATGTAACAATTCAAAGTCTTTTAAGGATTTGTTGATATACTGGTCAATTCTTGAGAGTCATTGCTACAAGACGTGACTGAAAGTTATGGCTACAGAACCACAACTTTCTTATTTGTTACCTGTTATCTAACATTTTATACATTAGTAAAATTATAGTAAGTATGGTACATTTGTTCCCTTTGTAACCAGGTATCGCTATTATGCTGAGAATTGAAGCTGACGAAACAGAGACGGATCAAGTTGAAGCATCTAGGTGGTGGTGTGTTTTTGACAGCTGAGTGCTTATATATATATATATATATAGAGAGAGAGAGAGAGAGAGAGAGAGCCTATCCAAATTCATCATTGAATGAAAGCAAAATGAATATTATAAAATATCATTTGCAAATAAAAAAATCATCAATAAATTCTTTTCATTTTTCATAAACATTTTATTAGGAAAAAAATCCTTTACAACAGTCATTGATTTTGAACATCAAGTGAAGTTGTTAGTACTGATCATAAACTTTTTGCCTTTCTAAGCAAGAAAATATTCTTTTCTACGTATCTACCAAATAAGATCGACAAAATATAAATCATCATTCATAAAAGTGGGAAAAAATTTCCTATGCATTTTTTAAAAATATAATGAGTCAATTAAACAAAAAAAAAAAAAGGCTGCATTCATAGCAGAAGGGAAACTGAGTTTTTAAAGCCCAACAAAAAATGGTCCCAAATAAAGGAGGGTTTCTTTACTTTGTAAAAAAAAAAAATCAATACAATTCCACAGAGAACTTTTTGTATTCTTAGAATAATTTGAAGCTTAACAAGAATAGAATTCAATCTTTTAAACTTGGACGTCTGCCAAATAATAAAAGTCAGTTCTTTTATTTAAAATGAAACAAAACATCTACAAATACACACATGCCAAAAATATGTTAATATCTTACTATTTGTTTTGCAAACGATTCAAAATATCAAGCTATTAATATTCTTTTCATCTGTAAATTTAGTTTCGTTTTTTATTGATTTTATTTCCTCACTTTCAAACAGAAGAATTTTTGACGTTTATCTTACATTTAAATAAATAAAATGTATTTTTATTCTTCATGAAATTCTTTTAGGTGGAAATTGTAAAAAGGAAACATACCGAAGCAGGTGTCTGTTAAAAGCTATTTGTACATCATTTCCACAAAATATTTCCTGTTGATTTGTTACTCAAAAAATACTTCTATTTCAAAATATTTTATCTCAGTATATTTCTCTAAATAAATACTGAGAGAATAAAATATTTTGAAATATTTACTCAACTTCGGAATTTCTTCATGTAAAGAAATCTACACGTTGATGACAGAGCATTTTGTAAAATATAACATCAGTAAGTCAGGTTACTTGGAATTTTAATTCAAAATATTTTAGTATGACTTATAAAAACTCCTGTTTCCATTTTGTTGTTCAAAGATAATTTATAAAAAAGAGCTTTGAAAATTTAATAGTGCTATAAATTAAAGTTGAAAATAATTAATCCTAATTCACAGTTTAAATATCTTTTTTAAGTAAATTTAATATTTAATATAGTATGATATTCTTAAAAATGCATTTATGTAGTTGAAATTATCAATTACCGGAATTCAAAACGGTCTTAAGATTGTACAATTAATATCTTTTAAAAATATAAATTTATAGCAAAATTAATTTTTTTAGAATGCCTCATGAGTTTCAACACACGTGAATGCTTGTGTAAATGATTCTTATATGAAAGTTTGAAAATGTATTATTTAATTTTATGCAAAATATGTTACAATCTACATTTGCCTTTTTTAAATCAATATTTGTCTCAAACTTAAGAATACTGCGATCTATAATTTTTATTCGTTACTTATAACTAATTTCTGAATATATTTCCAAATTACTGTTAATAGATCCATCTTATAGCATGGGTATATGATGAGACAACATTATCAATTATTTTCTTCTTTTTAACTTTCGTTCCCTTTTTCTGCATATTTTCTATTTTTAAAACCCAACCAAATTCTACCAATGAATTTTTATGAGCTCCTTTGTTACAACATTAATTGAAGCTATAAAACCTTCTTTTATCAAAATCAAACGATGATTCTAGATTCTTGAGCCTCTTTCAGTTGCAAGATATACAGAATTTCGGAGGTTCCCTGTTTTTTTCAGGTATAAAAGCCGATGTGCCGTCTTTCTCTTTTAGCATTTTTCTGCTTCGGATTTCTTCGTTTGCAGTTCTCATCATCAATGATGTTTATTTTCCCTCAATGTACTAAATACCTGTATCAGATGTTTACAATAAATATTTAAATTGATCAAAAAATACTGCTGCTTTCAAAATTCAACACCGAAGCGGAGATGCGTTACAAAAATAAGGGGATCCAACAAATCAAAAAGCAACCCTGGCTGAGGGATTAAACTAGCTTGACAGTACCAACCTTCCCCCTTTTACGATTTTTGGTCAGTTGATATGGGAATATTGAAATTACAAAAGAATTCATAAGTAAACATTTCAAAAAATAGAAGTGAATTTTCAGAAGATGTGAAAAATTTAAACTATGTTACAAGTAATGCAGAAAAGATACTAGAGAACTCAAAGAAGATAAAGTCCAGTCAAGGGAGCAGAAAAGTAAATACAAGACTATAAATATATCAAGTTTGGAAAGAATAAAATAACTAGATTTGAAACATTACATAAATCAAAGTATGATTATAACAAGCAAGGATTTTCTCTCATTCACAGAAATATCGGAAGTTGTTTCTTCATGCACAAATCGCTCACTTCACACAAAATATGATGAATTCTTACTTTAAAAATTCTTGGATGATATTTCTTCTATTTCACTTTAAATATAAGATGATATTTCTTCCATTTCACTTTAAATATCGAATAATGTTTCTTCAAATATAAATCACGCAATATTTCACTTTAAATATCGGTTGATATTTCTTCAAATATAACAAAACGAGCACTTCACAATAGCACTTTCAAAATATGTGTCCGGGTGACACGTACTGAAACTTACACACACATAGTGAGCCGATCAAAGGGAAAAAACTGTCCGACGGGTCATGCCACAGTTTGGACGCCAATATATCCCTCCAATGTTTCAGGACAAAATAAAGAACAGCAGGAATAGTTTCAGGAACAAATATTATTTAATACTTGACATGTTTCACAACACAAGACAGGATACAAAACATAAATAAAACATAGATTTACGAACATACATCCATCATTCTGCTAACAAAGTCTCTCGCCTTCCATCGTACTAGCTCTTTCTTTCTCATCGTGCTTGTGCTTCTAACCAAAAAGAACATGTGGCGCCATCTGACTATCGTTTAATAGTACATGGATGGTAGTGCTAAATTACGGTATTACAGTTTAAAATTGATTTTTGTTTATCATAAAATAAATTATGACAATGAGGACTTTAAAATTATTTATATTATTCAAAAACAGTTGAACTTCATATTGTTCACATATTTCCTGAATTTCTTTAATGTTTTCAAGCAAATAAACGTATGTCATTTAAAACGAAATATTTTAAATATGGAATACGATATAATTCATAACAAAAACAATAATAGGATCTTAAAGAAATGAAAATAAAAATATTTTTTTTCTGTTGTAAAAAGGTAAATTTAGTAACAAAGAAAAAAAATACTTAACATGCCTTTCGTCGATTACTACTAAAGTTTGTTGAAAAAAATTTCGTTTACCCATTAAAGGCAGTATTAATTCATATTCCTTAATTTCTTTATATTCTTTATTATTCATTAATTTCTTATAATGCATATCTTACTACAGTTTTCAAAAGATGTTGTTAACTCGAATACGAAATAATACCGGGTTTTCACATTCTTGTATTCTAAATTCTACTAAAAGGAGTCAAACCATTTTAACTAAATGTGGAGTCAGTAATATGTGACAAATTTTCCTTTTATCCAAACGGTTCGCTTCATTTTCCCAATTAATCAAGGTCCATTTAGTACCTCATTAATTTCGGGTAACATATTGTACACACTTCGCTTATCTTACTTCTCTTGAGAGTACTTCGAATTAACTGATTTAATTAATAGACGTCTAGGGAAATGTCTAATTACTGCATGTTTCAGACTTAATGATTTTGAAATTGGAGATTCTAACTTACTTTTAACATGATTAAGTCATATAATATGCAAATGAAACAGAATAAATTCTGGAAGTCTATGTAAAAGAATTTTGTTTTTATTCATTAATGTGACCCGTTTAATTTGTTCACATCTTGAATCTTGTTACGTTAAAATAATTTAATTTGCTTGCTTTAATTTCAGAATATAGTCCTTTTTTGAATGATTTTCCCTCTTAACTCGCAGGTACCAATGTCACCGAGGTAAAACTCTAGTCTACATAAGAGCATTTTCAATTTCAAAACCAGTGCTGACAACTTTAAAAATGCATGCAAATATTATGTTTAAGGATTCTCTATTTTTCCTTATAGTTTTTAATACATACCGGGATATATTCAAAGTAGTGTTCAGAAATATTCCATTGTGATGTATACTGGCCTATTTCTTAGTCTGAGAGAGCTCTCAGCCAAGTTAAGCTGCTCTTAGTTTGTTAATAAAGCTACGTTATTCGGAACTCTATTGTATCTTCAATTCAATCTGTTTCAACATCTATATGGCTTTCTAACAAAAAAAAAATTAAATTATGCTCTCACTCACAAAAGTACCTACTTTGTGTAACCTCTTTCAGTTCATTTTAAACTAATATTTGAAATCATTCAGCTAATTATAACTAAGAAGATGTATTCACTCTCACAGTTTCGTCCATTTAGCACTAAAAACACATTTAAGTTTATAGAAGTATAATTTAAGATGCATATTTAGTTTTATATTTTTAATTAGACTTTTAATACAAAAAATGACATTCAGAATAAGAAAACAGAAGTCTAAATGCTTTAAACAACAGGTCAATTAGATAAAAGTGTTTGAATTATACAGTTTTGAAGTTGTAAGGTCTTATATTCAAAATGTTTCTTCCATTTCTGAAACTACTTTTAAATTGTTATACCGAATTTAATAATTCGTCAGTTGATTTTAAAGTCTTCAAAAATATTAAAAGGTAGACCTAGAAAGAGAAAACACTTTTAATTAATTAGAAATTTTCGTTATTTTTTATTCTTTTGACTGGATTTTATACTTTTCTGAAATGAGTACAGTATTCTAAATATAAAATAACTGGTAGAACTTTCATAAATTCGTATTGTCTAGTTGAAGGAACTTATATACAAATAATTAAATAAGATATATGTTACTGAAATGAACTTAATAGAAACAAAAACCTAAATATATATATATATTAGAACACGGTAGGAAAATGGTTATGGTACATCTTTGAGACAATTAATGTTCAATATGAGCCGTAACTTCGAGTTCTTATTCTACTAAAGACCCGCAGTGATGATTAAAGCGAGATGCTTCACGAAAAATAGAACAAATTCTCAAACTCATTTCTGTGCCAGCTTTGTGCTCAGAAAGAGGTACGAAGCTTTTTAAGTAACTTAATTCTTTTGTTTGAAGCTTAATTCAAACAAAATATTAACTGAATAAAGTTCCCAAATTTAAATCAAAATCCATAACGTAAAAAGATATGAATTATATATATTTATAAAAAGAGTTGAAATTTCTTCAGTTATTTATTAGTTAAAAATAAATGAAATACCGAGAACAAAGCTCAGTACTTGTTACCTATTCGAAATATAATTTATGAAGAAAAGTCGTACTTTGAATTTACGTAAATGAAAGATCTACCAAACGGAATTAATGATGTTACGTCAAAACTTTAACTAAAAGCTAAGAAAGAAAATGAGACAAAATCCTGAAACGCTTGAAGTAATATGTCTTACGCTTGAGGCAAACTACCTAACGAAGAAAAATTTGATTCAGTTATATTTCTGACATAGTGCTGAAAGAAAGAGTTATGTATCATTAACTCAATGTGATCGAATTTTTTTCGTTGTATCGTGCAAAACTTTGAACAAAAGTAAAAGGGGAAAAAATGTAAGCAGCAGTGAGAATTATCATAACAAATAAGACAAATTCTTTTCATACTATATTATGCCTGCCTTCTTGGAGAGAGAATATGTGAATATATATCACAAAATACTCCTTGATTTTTTTAAAAAGCAACAAATATGCGTAAATTTCGAATGCATGTTTGCTTTAGATAAATAAATAATTATTACAATTCCTGTGTTGAATGTTTAAGGACTAATAATATCATCCACAATTCTAAATTTTCGATGTATTAAACATTTCAAATTGTTTTAAACAGATTTTTAAGAGAAACAATTTCATTATCTTAAGAGACAAACAAATATTAGAATTTCTAATACTTTAAATTTCATGTGAAAATAAATCCTTGTTTTAAATTCAATTGATATTATTGTTAAACTGTTAATGAAAAATTATTTTTGTTAAAAGATATATAACGTGGTTTGTTTATATATATATATATATATATATATAACTTAATCAGTTAAAAAAGTTATTCTGATAGGATGATTTGAATATATATTAAGATTGGGCAATAATTTTTCCTTGAAAAATGATTTTTTATTTATTTTCCCATTTGCATGAACCTTCTCGAATACTTTATCATTCTAGTGTAAATTCGTATTTTCATGTAATTAAAGACTATAATGATTTATAATAGGAACGTTACATGATTTTAATGATATCAATCAAAATGAAGGAGTGCATATGTTTGCATCTTCAAATATTACTGAACCTATCATTTGGGATGTGCTGATGTCTTAAAACTTTGATATTAATCTACAATAATCGTAGAAAAATGTTCTAAACTGTCAGTAACACATTTTGCTTTATGAATAACTTAAAATGCACAACTGTTCATTTCGAAAATTTAATGTAGTTAATTTTCCTTCATTTTATCTATTATATTGCCTTTAGAGAAATCGTGTTTTTTTTTTTTTGTTTCAATGAGTTACACATATGATGTTTTCGTTGCGAAACAACTTCTTTTGCAAGTTATTGAATCCAGAACCTAATCTCTTGCCTGTTGTTCCTTCTTATCATGTTTCATATCCTGAATTGTAATAATGAGCTAACATTTACCATTATTCACTAACATTTTGCTTAGGGTTGAATAAAATGCTACTGAAATAATTAATCTTCTTTCAGATTATTATTAAAATGAATCAATTTTCATTGAATCAGCATTGAAATTTATTACTGTAAGATTTCAAGTTATATCTCTAATTATTCTCCGTGTATTAATAGTATTTTAATGGGCATAATCAATCATAATTTTCCAGTCTGCATGAATTATTTACAGTTCTCTACTAGCATGTATTCATTTAACACAAGAGTTAGCGTGATTCCGCAATTGATCTGTTTTTTGATATATTCATCAATTATGAAACTTTATTATTATTATATAGTTTATCTACATTATATTTCGTGATATAAATATTATTGGGCAATCAAAGTTGTAGTGCCTACTTTTATTTTGTTCTGTTATTTTTATAATATCTGTGCTCCACTATTGTTTATTAAGTCTTAACTTTTGAACATTACAACTATTACATCAGACATCTATAAGATTATGTTAGATAAATTTTAGAAATATTCAGAAAACGAATAAAATAAAGGCAAGAATTTGAAAACTTTTATGTATAGACTAATGATTCTAAATAACACTGTGGAATACTGAAACCTTAATTAGGAATGAGCTATTAAATTGAAAAGAAAATAGGTATTTGGGAATTAAAAAATGCAGTAATAATTCATTTGAAATTCAGAAAATGATATTTTACATGATACTGCATAATGACTATTGGCACTAGAATAGGTTCAAGTAATACATTAAATGAGTAACTAAATAGTTATTAATAATTCACGTTAATTTTTCGTTTGACACATTTATTGCAACAGACCAATTAGAAAATTCATACACTCAATTTTATTTACCAAGTTCAATTGAATTAATGTAAATGGTACTAATCTCTGACACGCTGGCATTAAATATTGTCTTAATGCAAAGGAAAATATTTCTAAATAATCAGAACATGTTGCGGTAATACATGTACATTTATTAATATTTCATAGAATAGTTTCAAAAAATTCTTATATAAAATTCGGTACCGAATAATTCTAATTTTGCCACTGTATGGTTATTATATGTAACGTAGTTGTTTTTTAATACAGTACTTAGCAGACTGATTTAATCTTCAATAAATATGAAGTCCTAAGAAGTACTAAGTATGACGTCCTGAAAAAATCTTAATATGACAAAAATAGATAGAATATAAATTTTTGTGTAATGAAGAGATATGTACATCTCTTCATTACACAAAAGAAAAGTTTTTTGACTTCTGTAGGTTGAAACAGATTGAAATCACATAGAAGGAATGCAAAACGGATTTAAACACTACTATACTCGGGTTAGGATTATGTATTAAGTTAAACATACGTCTAAAGGCCTGATAAAAAGTGCGTAGACGTAAGCTATCGTTCCTCTGTTTCAATCAATTTCGCTTATTGTCTGTCAGCAAAGCTAATCATAAATTAATTTATTTTATATGCAAAGAAATTTACGATTCATTTTTTTGAACATAAGAATTATTTTTAAATATTTCCACTGCAGAATTACTGTCGTAATTTCGCGTATGCTCGCTGAGTACCTATATATATTGCACTTTCACACGCCAAGAGTACGGAAGCATTAATCCATGTTTACGTTCGTTTGGGTATATTTAAAATACAGCAGACAATTGAAAATTCCACCAATTGTGAAACAGACAATGTGATTCGTTTTCTTCTAGCAAAAGGTATGAAAGCTGCTAAATTCATCTGCAGAATAAAAAAGCATACGGAGAAAACACCTTAACCAATGGAATAGTATGAAAATGGGTTAGAGCACTTAAAGATGCCCATGTGAAGAGGATGGCGAAGAGGATGAATGTCTGTCATTACTGAACAATATGACAAACGGTTCATGTGAAAATTCAAGAAAACAAGTGTTATACGATATCGTCTTTATTTTATAAGTTTCCGAAAGATCCAAGAAATGTTTTTCCAAGAAGTGTAATTGTTGGTCTGCCAAGTTCGAGGTTTCTATAAGGATGGAATTCAGAAACATATTTTTCGATATCATAAACTCATTATTGATAGTTATTATGTTGAAAAATAGTGTAAGGAATATTTTTTTCTTATAAATCTAAAATAGTAAAAACATTGCTCTTGAGTTATTTAATATCAAAACGTCACTTAATTAAGAAATATGCCTCATAGCATTCAATTTTATTAAAATGTTTAAAACAAATTAATGAAAAAAGAAATTAACTTCATTTAAATAAGTTAACAAAATCCTATAAATCTTTAATGAAATATCCACATCATTTTTAATATTCTTGTAGGAACTGCATGGAAACCACAGTATAATGGTGTATATCAACAGAATTTCAGGTCTAAGCGTTTCCTGATAGAAAAGGATATATTCAAACCGCATGAAATATTTGCAAGCTGTCACCACAATTTCGAAAACGATTGCTTCGAAAGCGGGATTAAATTATGTAAATCTTAAGATAAAAGCTTCCTGAAGGATTAGGCCCTACTCCGTAAGTTATTTTATACAATACTGGAAAAATCTATGGTTTTGCAATAGTTATCAATGAATATTACATCAATATTTTATGAAATTTAAAGATTGGGTGTTAGACAGCTATCCCATTAAACGTCCCTTTGATTCGGGGTTGGTGATAACTAGTATTACATCGAACTCCATTAAAAGAAGTATTATATAATTTGCACTCATGGTGTGTTAAAAATAATTTTTCAATTACATTTTAACTGAAAAATCCTAACGATTTTAGATTACCTCAAATTAATATTCAAAAGATTCTAAACTGTTTAAATTTAATAAAAAGTTTAGTATGCTTAAAAATTTAAGCGTCATTTAACAAATATTTTTTGACTAAATATAATTTAATACCTATAATTATAATGTGTTAACTATAATGTATAATTGTTTTTAATTAAAATGTTCCTTATTTTATATTCCATAAGACTCCATCAAATATAATACTTTATTAAATATTTTAGTTAAATATAAGTATCTCAATCTTTAAGTATATTTTATCATTTTAAGAACTAAATTAATATTTTTTTATTTTTTTAATACTTGAAATAACTATTTGAAAATCAACAACAAATTTGAATCGAAATGTTAAGTTCAACACATTGAAAAAAACATTTTTTAATTATGTGCGATTATTTAATGTATCAGTTACAACATATCTCAAAATATTATTTCTTGCTTGCATGATGCACAAATCTGTGAGTAGATAAATAAATCTCAAAGATATATATTGTATTATGAATATAATTTGTTATCTGATAAAGTAGAAGAAAGTAGTCAACGTGATAGTCGTAAAAGCAGTTCCGATGCTACTTCAATTTGTTGAAAGAATCTTTTAAATTAATAAAGTAGGTTGAAACATTTTTCGAGAGTATTATGCATTATTCTCACGAAAATCACAACTTTAGGAGTTAATGAATGATTAGATCATATACTGAACGCATGTCAGTCTGGAAGTGTTTTTATTCAAAACAGCCTATTTTTTACATATACTAAAATTTAAAGCTATTGAAAGTTATTCAAAGTTTGAATAATCTATATAAATAAGCGGAAATAACAGAAAAAAAAATATTTTTATTTCTGAGAAATGGGGGGGAGAGATTTGAATTGAAATCATTATAAAATGTATCAATAAGATGAAAAAAGGTATTCTCTATCTGATATCAAACTTAGCATTATTCAAGTGAATAATAAAGGCCTGTTACGTGTTTATATATGTTGTAAAGATAGATATGCGAAAGACAAAAACCCCAAGTGATATCAGGTAAAAAATAGAAAAATGTGGAAAAATGTGTTATGTTAAATGCTTAACAAATGAGGGAAATGATTTTTTTTCTTCTTATTTATATGTAAAAACTTAAAAAAATAACCTGGAAAAAAATGTTTATTTTTACATGTATATAATATATATATATATATATATATAATTTACCTAAATTATTTCATTAAGCTTAGATATTTATGGAAAATATCCTAATGTTATAGAAATTTTACAAACATGATGCAAAAAAGTTTATTTATATTCTCCATTAGAACGCATAAAAAATAGAATCATACAGAATATGATTCATTAACAATCTATCTATTAAATAAATTATATTTTAGAAAGCTCATTTTGTTTGTTTGTTTGACAAATTAGAATGTTTTTAAGTAAAATCTGGGAAATCTGAAAACTTGTATGAAAATTGGAAAAATCGTTTCGTTAGCGAAAATTATTAAATAAAAAGTGAACAAAGAGAAGTTTGATTGAAAACTTAGAAACACTTTAAAATGAAAATCTGAATTATTAGATTGCTATTTCAGTATATGATGGATCATAAAGATTATATCTGATTATTAATCATCATCTAAGTTTAAATAATAAACAAGAAATAAATAGAGTGTAAAAATATTTTTATGCCTAAACTTTGAGATGTATACGTTTGAGTTTGAATAATATCGAATAATATAAAGAAAAAAATAATGGAAGGGAATTAAACATTTTAAAACTAATAAAATGACTGGTGATACTTACTAAAGTTACAAACTGATTGTTTTAGTCGTACAATATACAAATATAATTTAAGTGATTTTTTAAAGAAATGTATAATCAATGACCGATTATTTAAACTTAATTTTTGAATAATGATTAAATATGATTTAAGTATCTCGTCCAAATAATGTTGGTTACTCAAAAGTAAATTTTTGAAAACGCTTAAATTGTTAAATAGACGTTATATATATATATATATATATGAGATGATAATTTAAAGAGCCTTGAATTACTGAAATAGCCTATGAATATGCTTTAAATATTCTGCCACGGAGATTCTCCTTCCACGTTGGAAACAGCCAGAAATCGCACGATGCGAGATCTGATCTGTAAGAAAAAAGTGACATGTTTTTAATATTACATTGACTAAGAAATTACTGAATAGAAGTAGTGACCCATGCAGGCAATCATTATTGTAATGCAATGTTCGATTCTCTACCCGTTAATGACGCTATCTGGATATGAGAGTCGCAAAATTTAAATACTGAAACATAATATTCACCATCCACAGTAATTTTCAGAGGTCCAGTATTCCGAGAGATTACACATTTATGACAAAAAAATAATCATGAGCTCTTCAGCAGATTTTGTTTACAGGATTTGTTTTTTAGGTGGAGAATCCCGGTGTTTCACACACGTGTTGCGTACTTGATAAGGGTATCAAAGTGATGCAGACAAGTTTCATCAACTTTTACAGACTTTAGGAGATTCGAATCGTTTTGATGCATCAGTTTTCATTCACAACATTAATGAATACTTGTTTTCATTTGCTCTTTAGTAAGGTGATGAAGGACCCATCTAGAACAAACATTGCGAACATTGTTCGGTAGAATGTGAAAGATCAACATTTTTGAAATGTTAATTGATGCCGTCTCATATGACATTCGCCAAATTCTTGCAGGACTGCTCACACAGTGTTTATGTTTCAATCATTCTATACATTTTCTGATCCTCCAGGTTTAGAAGCCAGATCAGCAGACTAACGTTTTTTTTTTTTTTTTTTTTTTTTTTTTTTTTTTAAATCACCATGTCATTTAAAAATCATGTATTTACCAAAACATTTGTCTTTTTAAGCTACATAACTGTTTCTAGAACTTTTTTGCCAAACGATAGCAAAATTTTATGGTACAACACATTTCGGTTTTTAACTCTGAATCACTCACCTCCATTTCTGTAGGGCAAATTAAAACAATTCTTTAACCGACCGCGTAACTTGGCGAGTAAAACCATCTGCAATATTTACAAATTTTCAGTTGATATTTTGAAAAAATCACCTGCACTTTTATTTTTTAGTTTCGTGATGTTACCACTACATAAAAAAATAACTCTCAGGATATATATATATATATATATAACACATGGATCAATAAGTTCCGAGACTAACCCAGACATGGCCCTCGTAGTAAACCAGTAACCAGGTCTTTCTAGAGTACTAACCTTTGCTTGAAACGTGTCAAAATTTTAAGTCGATCGGACCAGAAACAGCTGAGTTATCGAGGTTGGAGTAAAGTCGTTTTGTAGTTTGTTTAAAAAATGGAAAAAACCGAGTTTCTCGTGTTCTGATAAAACATTGTTTTTTAATGGGTAAAAACACCGTGCAAGCGAAACAATGGATTGAAAAATGTTACCCGGACTCTTGTCCATCAAAAGCAATGATTTGTCGGTGGTTTGCCGAGTTTAAACGTGGTCGTACCGACACAAATGACGCGGAACGCTCGGGTAGACCTGTGGAAGCCGTTACACCGGAAAATGTGAGTGAAGTGACAAAAATTATAATGAAAGATCGTAAAGTGAAGCT
>BMAW01101755.1:727865-749898 GCA_019974015.1 Nephila pilipes | reverse complement strand
GCATGGCGGTGATAGGCAGGTTCGTATCCGATCTGTCTTTGAAGTTTTTGGACAATTCTTTATTTGCCATCGCAACTTAGATCGGAATAGAACGCGTCGATGAAAACAATTCTACTCCTAGCCTGGCGAATTCAAGTCGAAGTTTCCGGCACTATTGAAAACGTACTTTTCTGTGTGAATGAATCAAAAGCAACCAGAGTCCGTTCTATGTTCGTGTATCAGTTATCTTTTGTTTTCTCGGGCATAATGGTCTCGGTTCATACGTTATAGGTGATCAGGGGCTATAATAACGTATGAGACAATAGCTATATTCTCACGTTCTATCATCTCACCTAGTCGATCGCTGCTTGCTGTTCTGTCATAATTCGATCATTCCTGCCTACATCAATGAATGTAATTAGATGTCACTCTGACTTACAGACCAAGCAAAATTACTTTTTGGTAACTCTGTTTCCTTTAATCGAATAGCAGACCCTCTTTAAAATGGTGACACATGCCTGAACTTTACTAAATCTATATTCAAAGAAATAGTTTAAAGTGGAAACAATGCATCAGATTCGGAATTTCTTTCTATTAAGCAACAATTACAACTTCTTTTCTCACTTATTATTCATTTACCGATACATTTTAAACATTTGCATGGTATATTAATAGTTATTTACTCTTGGAATTTATCACAATGAAATACCGTTTACTGGGGAAGATTTTCTTCATTTTTTGCGTGCATTTGTATGTATATATTTGAATGTATGTATTTTTCTTGGATATTGTTGAAATTTTAGTCAGTATTTTGGACAGAAATTTGTCTATGCACCCTGAACTTTTATTAACAGAACCAATCAAATAAATAAATAAAACCTTCGTCCAATTGTCCTTTATGTATACATTTCAGAGTCATCTCATTAATAGGCTTATGAAAAACAGACCAGTAGCTTTATTTCTCCCAATTTCAGATAAAATTTACTTGCCAGTTTCAATTTAATTAATTTGGTTCGAATATTGACAAAGCAGAGTTTAGTCTATTTAAAAGCTTTTGACAACAGAACATTTTTGGAAATGCACATCATAATTTTATTTTTAAATTACAGAATTTTTTGATTGGTTTTTTAACGTCGCATTTATATGCAACTGGAGGGCAGTTCGAAGCTTAAACCTCGGTAGAGTGTCACGGGCAACACCTGAGCTGGCACTTCAGTCCCCAAACTTTCACACCATGCCAAAGGAGGATTCGGGATTTTTACAGTTTTAACATACATTAGCACCCCAATATGTCAGAACTTTAGTGGTATCACAACCCGAAATCCCAACTCAACGATAACAACGCCCTCTGGAGTTTACAACCTTGACCATTAGGTTACCGCGATAATTTAAATTATATGAGGAGAGACGAATGCAGATCAAAATGCCTGAATTTATTGTATAACCCTGTATAAAAATCTTTATATATATATATATATATATATATACATGAATATTTTATAAAAAGCTATAGCTTATTTCATTCTACAAATTTTAAGACAAAATTCGAACAGTAGAATTATATAATTTTTACCTATCACATTTTTCAAATCAGTAAGTAAAACAGTTATAGAAAACGATTCATTTAAACGAATATTATATATTCCCCAACCAAACAATTATGTTTCAAAAGTCAAATTAATGAATTAAATATTAAAAAATTAAAACAAACTATAAGATATTAAAGTAGATAATATTTTGTTCAGAAATTAAAATAAAAACGAACAATAAGATTAGAAGAAATATTGTTACTAGGGTAGAAGATTAATCATTAAAATTATATTAAATATACACTTATACATATAGAGAGAGAGACGTTTAGAGGATTCTTAGTATAATAAGGATTTGGGAGACGGTGATTTAAATTTTTGTAGTTCTTAGCAGAGAAAAATATGAGAAGCAAATATATGAGAAAAAATACTGCGATTGTAATCTTGTGCATAATGATAAGCATAAATACGAATTTTTTTTCAAACACTTATATTTTTACTTTGGTGATCATTTAAAAACTTAAACTGTTTATTTATTCTTAGAAACTATTTTTTCATCGCAACTTTGTTCAAAAAATAATTAACTATTCATCTATTGACTACCAATAGATAATTAACCATATATCTATTGGTAAGGAATCTAATATATTTTTTTCAATATACTTGCAAAAAATCTCAAAAAATGCAAGGAATAAATTATAAATAACAAAATTCAATAATGAAAAATGTGCATTATTTAGACAAGAGTGAACTGTCTTACGGTAATGAAAAATAACTCCTAACTATTTTCCTCTTACGATTTAAATTTCTCTCCATCATTATCAATTACGGTTTTAGTATAGATTTTACTTTTTTTTTTATTTCAATTCAATGAGTGGAATCCTTTTTAATGAATACTAAAGACATATTTAAATGAGTTATAAATATTTTGAAACATTCTACAATTTTTTCTAAGAATGTGCTAAGTGATTAAAGAACTAAAACTTATATTTATCAACACTGCTTCAATATATCTAGTATTTAAATAAAAATCTTAAAAAATATTTAGAAACGTAATAAACAATATAGTCTCCAGCAAGTAGATATATATTATATCATAAATGATTAACGTTTCTATGTATTATAAAAATCAAAGTTTTATAAATTTAGAATTGTTAAAATTATTTGACAAAGGTTGTAAATTTAAGCAAAAACCAATTATAATGATTGACAACATATGACGAGACATTTTCTGAATGGTGATTTTGCTCCATTAAGTCCTATCCGGTTGATTAGTTTTGAAGAAAAAAAGAAACATATTTCTTGAGCGGTTCGATGATTATTCCTAAGAGCTGTCACAGCTTTGAGCTCTTATCATATGTCAGTGACAACATTCAAATTCATTTATTTACTTCACCATTCAAGCTTGTGAAGAATTTAAAGCAATTTAGCAATCTTCATTACGCTGAATTCTGAATCAAATCACCGTCTCAACTCATTATTTACCTCGCACATCACTGACCTTGACGGTCGTAATGTTTTGCCTAATTTGACCTCCAATTCCAGCAGAAAATTTTAGAATTAAAATATCCATTATTCTGAACATAAGCCAGTTTTTACCTGAACACTTAAAACTAATTAAAAGTAAACTCTGAAATATAACGTATCTTAAATGAACAAAACTAATTCTTCAGTTATTTTAAGATATTTTCTTGAAACTCTGAAAATTGTGTGCGTATTTATCATGGTCATTTTTTTTGTGTTTCCGAGTCCAGCAATTGTCTTTGATTTTTTTGAACAACATTAATTAATTCATTAATAAAATTTATTTAAAAAATATTATGTAATTTCCTGCTATGTAAATTTAAGTGTTGTGTTTATGTGAAATATATCTGCATTGCAATTTTTTTCTGCTTAAAAAAAGATATTTCAAATTATTAAAGCATTTATTTTGTTTGCAACTATTGCATTCTTAGATGCTTTAACTCTCCTCGTGAACAACATTAATCAATTTTGATGCTTTGTATTCTAAAGCAATAAATTAAAATTTAAAAAGTGAATATGAAGAAGTAGAAAGTGATTATGCTGTACAAGATATTTTTATCCTGATTTCTACTATAGAAACGAAGTGAGAAAAGTTTTAAACAACAATTCTTTTTATAAAACTTATCCTTCCACAGAAAAAAAAACAGATTCTTTTTTAACCAGGGAACAAGTGAGCAAAAAAAAACCAACAACGGGGATTAGCGCACTGGGTATTTGATGCCCAAACTCTTTTATTCACTGTAATAAAAGTTTATAAAAACAAAATTAAGGAAGAAAATGCATCAATATATTTTTATATGGAAACATGCCACTAACATATAATTTGATCATTTTCTGTAGCGAGAAACTATATAATCCATACAAACACACACACACACACATATATATATATATATATATATATATATATATATATATATGTTTCACAAATATATTGATCCATTCTGTTCTTTTTATTTGTGTATTCAGTGTGTATCTCTTATATTCTCCTTTTGTTTTCTTAGCTGAAGGTTTCATCTCTTTTTCAGTTGTCAATTTTCCGTTTCAACATTTTGGAAGCATTGCTTGCTTGCTCCTTTACTTTCTGTATTTTTCGATCAGTTGAAATCCCAAATTCTTCAGGAAAGAGTGTCTGCCTCGATATTGTACTAGTGGATATTTTTGTAGACATCTAAGTAATTCTTGCATTCATTGCTATATTAAGCAAAGGAAAATGTATCATTCATTTATATCCTTCATACGAAGCTGTCATTTCATTTACAATATCTGAGCCGCTTTTTATTTAGAAAATTTTTATTGCTTCTGAGTTTTTAGACTCTCTTATTGATACATCAATTGAACTACAATTATACATAGTAAAAAGTTGAAGAATATTTTTGTTTCTTTTCGATAAATATGAAACAAATGTTGTTTCTTTTTTAAAATTGAATAATGATAAATAAGTTTCTCTCTTTTTTGAATTCGAAATCAAAGAAGGAATTTCCTTTTTTTCCCTTATAGCTCTAACAATTGAGCTTCTTTTTTTCAAAAGATCTTGCGAAAGTGGATGAGACATAACATTTGCCAAACGTTAAATTCTTCCGGAGTTATAAAGCAGTGTCATCAAACGCTTTTCAGTACACTTGAACTGTTATCTAATTCAATTGGCCCTTCCGATTGTAGGACTGTGTATACTTCTAGTCCCTAAGAGTAAAATATTCGTTAATCGACCAATGTAATAATCTTTAATTCTCATCTTTTGGGGCATTTTGGGCATAAAATGTCTAAGCTAACATCAGTCTATGAGAGGCTGCAGATGCTCGTCAGTTATAATATATTAATTTACATTATGCGAATTTTGACAATTGTCAACAAAGTTTCAAGAACATATCCTATCACGGCTAATTTATGTAATTTTTGTTTGTTCTGACGCTCACAAATGTCATTCATCGTGTAAATCTAAATAGGAAACTGAAACATTTTTCAGACATATTTGTCCGTAATATTTCTTTCCTGTGCCATCTGTCGCCTAAAGATCGTTCATGTTCACATTCGATGATTCGTAAATGCCACAAATATATATATAAAAAAGTACCATAAATGCTTTCATTTCGGCATCTTTTTATTTAGCATACATACTTTCATCCATCCCGTTCTCGAGAAAATTTTTCTCTAGCCATTCAATGGAAATATTAGTACATTTTACTAAACGTTTTATCATTTCAACAGATATACGGAGTTTCCGTGTTTCCTGGGGTGTACAAAATACTTTTGAAACATCTGTGCTTCCAGGAATTTGTTAACGATGTTTTTCGCAAGAAACCGAGCATTAGCTCGATTTTGTTTATCTTCTACCTTGTTTCGTTATCTCTTCCAACATAAAAACTCAGTTTCATTTGAGTCCTCATGATCAACTTCAACATTAGTGACAGCACCTATTGATGAATCATGATTGCCGTTACATTCTTTATCATCAATATTCCCGCTTCCTTGACTCGTGGAAATTATATCTAGCATAACTCTCAATCTTTCCATTACTTTGTGAATGTAATCTTTATCTACTGAATGACGGAGAAAGTAGATGAAATGAAGGAAATAATCTAACGAGAAAACAGAGGAGCACAGAGTATGCTAAACCCAAACAATAAATACCAGAAATTCTAATCAATCAATTCATCTACTAACACAGTCCGTCCCATCTCATGATCGTACACTCAGTTATACGAAGGATTGACCGTTTTAAAATACGGGGTTGCGAATTACACAAAATAAATTAAGTGTGCCATACCTTCCTCTCCCGTTTCCGGATTAAAACGTTTAATACAATTTGATAAAATAATTATAAAAATAAATAATTTTCAGCCAATTTTAATGAAAAAAAGAAAGTAAAATATGTCTGAATATTATATTAAGTCATCCATTATAATTAATAAATTACTTTTACTCATCTATATAATTGTAGAGAATTATTGAGCATAAAAAATACATTTTTAATACACAAGTTGAAAAAGTATTTGCAAGTTGTGTACAATTTAACCACTAATTATTAAGAAAAAAAATGTTTTTACTGTTAATATGTTACTTTAGATCAAGTTAGACACTTGAAATTATTTCCTGGAATGTGTGAAATGGGCAAAATACTCATTATAGAATTTTAACTAATTATAGCTGCGAAATACACATCATGACTAAATTTATATATATGAACAAAATTTAAGTAATTTCCCTATAGTAAAAATCTCAGAAACATGAAAATATGGAACTACCAAATGTTCCTAATTGCATGTGCTTGACTAATTAAGAATATGCTCTTGAGAGGAATATGAATATTTTTACTGTATATGTTCTGTGCATAAAATGTCCGATGTTATCACATTAAAAGATTTTAATAAAACTATTCTATAGCTCTGTACGTATATACAACTATCCTCATTTTCCAACTAGATAAAGATTTCAATTCTATTCTCCATGACGGAGAAAAGGTAATTCACTCCCTAGATTCGATTTGATCTTTGCCAGCGAAAAGTTCATGATGCCTAGTGATCATTGTAGTGGTTTCGTGGCCGGTGATTTTCATCGAGTCGCGGGTTCGAGCCTTGATGCCACAAAAGACCTACCTTGTAGCCGGGGCTGATGCACTTAAATCTTTCAGAGCCCAAAGTCATCTCGTTGGTGTGGAACTTAGGATGTGGGATTTCAACTCGGATGTCGCCCTCGTTACTTGTCTACTCGTTAGAATTACGAAGTTAGTGGCCAATAGCCCTTATGTTGCCTCTTGTGCGACGTTAATGTAACCAATAAAGCTTTTAATCATTGGACTGTTATAATCTCGCGCTATCACACACACATAAAAGATAATTCCTTTTTTTTAGATTTATTTATGCAACTAGAAAAACGAAGAAAAATCAATTTTATTCAGAATTCTTATCCGAAAATTACTCCAATCGAATACACTTAAATGCAATTTGTGTTACTATTAAAGCAAAAATTAACAAATTTATATGAAAGGGAGTCAAAAAATAAACTTTTTAAAAACAACCAACGAATTTTATATATTTTCTCACCAACTATGATTATTTACTTAATGTTTAAATGATTGACTTCGCTGTATTCTTTATACATTTGTGTTACTTATTTCAGTCTCTATCTGCTTGAAACAAAGAGGTCCTGTATGAAATGGCTCACAAAATGGAAAAACGGTCCATGAAAAGTAAAACTCTCTCTTATCTGCTGCTTAAGTTATTTTTATTAGTGTCTATTATTTTTAAAATTCACATAGTATTGTGTGGATTGAAGTTTTTCATGACCTATGCATAATTAGTGCATTACAATAATTTAACTTGTTAAGAAAAGTTAAAGAAATTTATCGATATGAAAGACTTCTCATTGCGGTCCACTAAGTTCTATTTCTCCAGAAAAATCTAAGACACTTATTGCTGGTATGACAAGAAAAATTCACTGAACAACACTCTAACATCATCTTTATAATCTGGACTATCATTTGCTGGAACTCTTCAGATAAGTGTTATAAGAAAAAATATTTTAATTGAATGAAGAAGTAGAAGAATTTGTGAGCAAAAAATTCGCTCCGTACACGTTCGACATTTTTTTTTCTTACAGGGAAAAAAACTCTCTGTTCGATGGAAGAAATTGTAAATATTAAAGGAGGATATATAGAAAAGTAACATTGGCTTTAATTTAGGAAAGTAGTTTATTTCAGAAAAGATATTTTAAAAGAATTTAACTGTAAATATCTCTTTTTATTTAATGAGATATTTAATTTCTTTTTACATTTTATATACCCTTTATATATTAAGATGATAAATAGAAAACTAATCGAAGTATTTGACCCAACTTTCTATTTATAATTCAGCATTTAAAATGCATATAACAGATACAGCTATGCAAACAGTGCACCAATTTCTACTGGAAAATTCAAAAATGTTATCGAAGTAAATACATTTGTGCATAATATTAAATTTAGATAATTTTGCTGACTAGTTACGGAACATAAATAAAACGATTTAAATGGACATCATTTATAAGCCTATCATTCCGGAGATGAGTAAAATTAAAATGTACGAGAAATATTACATACGTTTATCATAGTCACAAAAGCGTTTAAGCGGAAATCTCACTAAAACCCTAAAGATATTTGAATATATATCCCGTATGACGTTAGAGCTGTTGGTAACAATTATTTGGTTTAATGAATTTAATATCAAAGTAGAAAGTTTTCACAGATATTTGTATAAATATTGCGCATTGTTTTCATTCCAAGTGACAAAGATGATATCCTTTTAATATCTCACTGAGTATATTCGCACATCACCTCACCTAAGGAATTTGAATTCCAATTAGATTTAATTAGCACGTATGCCTAATATTATTATACACGATAGTTTGAGGCACCGAAAGCCATTATGGTACTTCGTCACGTATTTACAGTCAAGTAATCACAATGAATTTAAATATTTCCAAAAATTCACTTGTACATCAAAGAAAATAAACATATCATATGCAAATTGAATCCATTGGCCATTGGATATTCCTACATTGGCTATGGAGTGAGAGTTAAAAAATCATTTTAAAAGTTTCCTAATGAGAAGAAATCCATTATTAGTGATTGATTTTCCATATTTTTACTTAATACCTTTAATTTAAGAAATATATTTTATAGATTTATTTGATTAGTTTTAGCATATTTATGTCGCGTATAAATGAAACTTTGCACTCACGTTATTAATGCTGCAATTACGAATACAATCGAAATCTAATGTGAATTCTATATACTCCTATATAAATAAGATTAATTAAATGTACGAATGGCTTAAAAAAGTCCCTGTTTTGATGTTTCTAAGGCAAGCTGGTTTTACCACTTAAACAGGTCCAAAACAAAAGGGACGCTGATTTAAAGGTTAGTTTTAATTGGTGCAACGGCGAGTTGTCGTTCTTTTTTTGCCTCAAATTGTAGCTATATATAAGAATCTGGATTCATTATCCTACACCAGAAACCAAATAACGATCAAAACAATAGGTTGTTGAATCTGCTCTAAAAAAGGCGAACATGATCTCATCGATCTTAAAAGTTACTTCGATGATTTTTTTGGAATGAAAAGGGATTCATATACATAGACTTCTTAGATAAAAAGGAAAAATGGGTGTTGAAAATTTCTATAATGAGTAACCCCATTTCTAATATATAATTTTCTTATCCTAATACGGGTACTTTTTGAATCATCATCATACTACTGTAAATGAAATGAATCTACAAAACTGATCGTGGTTTATGCTAGATACCAACTATCAGACATTAAACTATTACTCGTAGTAGTTTAACCTTAGATTAACTCAATATGTGGGGTTTTCGTAGAAACGAGATTACTAGTGTAGATCTTTCGTGAAAATATTTACCTCTGACTAACATATTATTATCCCACACCTCAGACAGATCAATACATTTTATCATATTCATCATACTTAACATTCTGGTAAGACTTTTGATTCAGAAGACTCACGCATACATGTCAGGCACTATTTTTTGTCGCATTCCTTAAGAATTCTTTATCATACATTGCCATGTATTCCAAGTAATAATATCATTGAATATATACAACAATGTAATGTTACACATATACAATGTAACATCCAAATAACTATTTGCCTAAAATGTAGTGGATATAGGAAATTGCATGCAGATGTTGAAATAGTCTATATATTATATAAGAGATCATTTATAATAATAATAATAATGAGTGAATGCTTAAGTATATTTTAATAGAATATCATCAAAGTAGTTTCAATTACCTTGCCTCGAATATCTTGTCATCCTATAAAAATAACATAAAATTCAAGCAACTGGCAAACTTATCCAGTATTTAAATCAACCTAGCAAAAATACATACTTTACTGATCATAGACATTATAGGCTAAAACAGATGCTTAATTTCGATCAAAGACAATACACATTAACCTTCTAACCAAAGTTTTGAGCCAAAAATATTTAGTATTGTTGTATAAATTTAACAATACGTATGCGTCGCTTTTCAAAACCCAAGAAAAAAATATTCAAGAAACTCGTTGAAGTATATGTCAATTATTTCGTCCATCTTTTTAAGAGTTACATCTTTACCAACTTGTAGTAACTCATGCATATATTTTTAATGTCCATTTTCATTAATAGACTAGCTTAGAAGAATTTTTATGTTACTTTATTTTGCATAGCATACATTATTGTTTGAGTGATAAATTATTAACAATCTACTTAGGAACAGTATGAGAGCTATTGGCGACGAACCATGCAATTTAGATTCTCAGACAATTGACGGATGATACCTCTGCTGACTCCCCACTTTCCTAACTTTCCCAACCCTTCAAAGTAAAAATTGAACCTAATCAAATTCCACTTGCACAAGCTCCTCTTTACATTGGGTGTTAAGTGAATTTATGCGCGAACATGCAGCTCAACTCCAACACTAGACCTTGAAATCAAGTGTGCTCACCTTGGCTCA
This sequence comes from Nephila pilipes, assembly GCA_019974015.1. Lineage (NCBI taxonomy): Eukaryota > Metazoa > Arthropoda > Arachnida > Araneae > Nephilidae > Nephila > Nephila pilipes. Next base: position 739,376 of record BMAW01101755.1, on the reverse strand, counting down.
CCACGCCTTTGAAAATTAAAAAATGAAATTCTGGTTCAACAATAAATTTGCTCAAAATTACAATAAGCAATCTTCATAGAACTTGTAGCATTTTTTCTAGTGATGTTTGTAAAAATGGGGTGTAGGAGATTTCATGTCAACTTATTTAACCGAATATTATTCATAATTCTGATGCGTATTAGCTATATTAAATGGATTTCTAAATTTATCAGAAATTGTTTGCACACACATGAGTGTGTACTTGCATGAGGGAATCGGAGTTTATTAATAAATTAAACTCAATCAAATATTCTAATAAATGAGTTATTTGCGAGTCATGATCTTATTTCTAACAGTAAAAATATCTAAAGTATCTTAAATTGATCAAATCAAAGCTGGATGCCCTTTTACTATCGCACTGGTTAAAAGTAAAGCTATTACTTCTTATAAGTAATTCACAAAATTATAACCAATCACATCTGCTGCTCTTATGGACTGCATGTTGTGCATTTCATGTGAATGTACTTTAAGACTAAGCCATTGCCTTATATTTACTTGCAAAAGTTCAAGTTGGTTTATGCAATAATTTTTTATGCTTACAAATACAGATACCACAACAATCTATTAATTTCAAGGAAAATCCTCAAAGTACGTTCCCTTAGTTTATTAAAAAACAGTAATTATACGAAGTTATTTTTATTGCTGTAAAAAGTACTTTATATTTAACTTAGTTTGCTTCATTGTCGAATCGCTTTTCATAGCGGTACACCAGATGATGTATACATTTGTTGTAGAAATTTACCGCCTGTTATTGGAATTACGCATTAGCAGTTTCTTTCCCCTATCTATCGCTATTGATAGAGAGAGGAAAGAAGCGTCTACACGATGGATTAAGTGGCTACATGAAGGATTTTGAAAAAGAGGAAAATCACTAGGTGCAAGGTTTGGGCCGTATGGTGTATGATCAATTGAAGGTTGTAATGAGACATTGCGTTGCAATCACAGTGTGTTGTTATCATACAGCAAAAAATTATCTTACAGAAATACAATATCTCGGGTAAGCTTTGATGATAAGACGTTGAGTTGCAAGCTTATACCCTATCACGTACTTGTTGTGGTTTGCATGAGGTAATTTTTAAAAAATTTTGCAAATGACATTTCAGTAGATCGTTGAGCCTTGAGGTAAAAATTCCACAATCAAGAAACGTTTATTTTCCCACGCAACTGCACACTTTATCCTTTCTTTGGAAAACCTTGTTTTTAACGTTTTAGTTATTGGAGATGTGGTGCGCTTCAATTCTATGGTCTGTTGTCTTGTTTTAAGGGTTATATGTACATGTGACATCCGTGTCTCATCTTCGATGACTACAAAGTTCGGAAAGTTATCCCTCCCTCTTTGAATCGTGTAAGAAAGCTGCCTGATAAACACGACATATTATTTTTTGTTGTTCTATATGCATCTTAGGAAGCCAATGCACGCTCAGCTTCCTAAAGTTCAATTTATTAGATACAATTTCTTGAAGAAATGAAATTATTGGAGAATACAGTGAGACTCCCGTCATAGTGAATCATCTATTCTTTTTATTTTTTTCTCCAACTTCACGTTTCATAATGTCATTCACTACAGAAAGCCGTCCGTCCTTTCATCATCTTGTGGTCAAGTCCCTCTCGCATTTAAGAAACGAATTACCGACCTAATTTCACAGGTGATGGTCCTTTTAAATTTCTTTGATATTATAAATTCGTAAACAGAATTTTACGCACAGCAATACTGTTTGCAAATGACATGCCTGTCTTACCAATAAATCAACAACGAATCAGCAAAAGCATAACAGCGTGACCGCAATGCTACTGCAATATTCACAAATGAAATTTACTTCAAGAGTCACATTGGCCATGGTAGCTTAGTGGTAATGGTCTCAAATTCTAGGGCGATGTTGTTTCCGCTCAATCATATGAGGTGTGGTTTGGAAGCTCGGAAAGGGAGGTGCCAGCTCATGTTTTATCCTCGTCCTTGACTGAGGCTCAAAATTATGAATTATGGTGCCAAGAACCCTTGTGTGGCTTTTAAGTGCGATGTTAATGAACAATCAATCGACCACAACCTAGTGCATCATAATTATTTAAGGCAATTTACTTTAAAAGTGCTGAGTTTTTTCCTTTGCAATAGTTTCCTTTTATTTTTATCTATTTATTTATTGAATTTTCACATTGTTTATTCAATAAAGAACAGATGCAATTTTTCATTGAATTATTACACATAAAAAAAAAAACTTTATAGTTGCTGAAATTGCCAAAGAATGATTAAAAAAAAGGAACAGAAAATAAAAATTTATATTTGCGTGAAAAAAATTTAATTCAATTTCTTCCTTTCTTTCTATGAATATATCATCTTTTCTAATATAAATACTAATAATATTTGCAATTAATTAAGATTTTCATATTAGTGGCCAGCTAAATTATAGATAAAAATTCATATAAATTATTACACGTGAATATTAATATATAAAAGGGATTAAGTATGGTAATAATAGACGAAAAAATTAGTAAATATATCTTTTCTCATATTTCTTGAGAAGCCAAAGCTGAATTTTTTTTTCAAATTAATTTAAAAGCCATCTGAAAAAATAAATAGGAATGAGAAGTTTTTTAATACTTTTTAAGAAATCAGTTTCCTTATAATAATTGAATTTTCATAACGACTTGAAAAAGAGACGGGAGACTTATTTCACAAACTAATAATCTACCCATTGTGAAGTATGTCCCATGAAATTAAAATAGAGTGTCTTGCAAAATAGCATTTCGTAACACGTTTTTAAAATGAAATAATTTTTATTGAACTTTGAAAATTTTTCCCTTGATTTGCATTATATATTTTTTGTAGCTTACCCCCCTCCTAAGATTCTGATCTCATACTCTTCTTTACTTACCATTGATAAAAGGTGTTAACAATTTTTTTAGATATATATCATTTCCCCTTCCATTTCGTCGAGACATTCTGTTGCTGACTTTTTTTTTCCATATAATTATTTTACGTGACGATTTCTTATTGTGATTTTCTAAGATACTTCTTTTATGAAAAAACTAAAAGCGAAAGCCATTCGTATATTCTTTTATTCTAAAAGATGTAAAATTAATTGTCGCTATTAATACTTTTCAATACACTTTTTTATTTTAAAATCATTCTTTCTGTGGGAAATAATTTCTTTTCATGACTGAACTGAGAATTGTACGTTAAAACTTTTAAAAAAAGTCAGAATTACACAATCGTTCATTAAATTAGAACATTGTTGAGAAAAAAAATTGATTTACAACAAAAAATATTGACACGGGATTGTGTTTAATTGAGCATGAAGATTTCATTTGAAAATCACATTAAATATGTACTTTTAGTTTATAATTTAGTCCTAAATATTTAGGTTACAAATTTTGAAAATTTCTATTAGTTGTTTCTACACGCAAGTGAATGTATCGCTGTACATTTAAATAGAACACTCTTAGCTTAGACAAATGAGAAAAAATAAATGCGTTATTTTTATGGGATTATTAAGCTGTAACACTTTGGAAGTCTTATATCACTAAAATTTATTTTTATCTCTAAAATAACATCTAATTAGAACTACAAAGTGTGTGCTTCCCGCATATAGTTTAATTTCGAATCACAATCAGATAGACGGGGTACGTAATTTGTATCATTTTATTTAATTAATATTATGCAAGTTAATTAATATTATTTAATTAATATTATGCAAAATTATTATTTATTTATGCATTTATTTAATTAATGTTATTGAATTAATATTATGCAAAAAATACACAATGGAATAATAAAAAAGATCTTGTTTCGACAGTGCCTTGCTGCAGACCTTACTGGTCAGTTCTTTCTGAAGTATATACATTTTAAATAAATTTTTTTGTAAAACCTGAATCGCCCTTCAGTCATTCGTTAGGTTAATTAGAAGAATTCACAGTAACTTCTTTACTCCCACGATAGCAACTATCTCATGATGTGACGTATGTGAAATATTCAATGAGGAAGTCGTTTCGTGAAAAAAAAATAAAAGGTTTTATTAGTTAAATTCAAATTCACTTAGAAACGGCTTCCGTAATTTGAGATGATTGAGACAAATTTTAGAGTAATGAATGGTGCAAAAAATCATTCGACTATAAGAATTCTTTAAATCTCTACAGAATAAAAATATTTAAAATGAGTTAAGAAAATTTTTACACAATTGAGCAATATATCTGAGTTTGTTCATGACTCCAAACACATTTAATCAGACATCTGCATATGTCATTGTATTTGTTTTTGATAGCTCGATTTAAAGGGTCTAATTCTGATGGGCTTTTAACTCTTCTGGTGGTATGATATGAACATTACAAATTCCGCATCACTTTTATGCAGTGTAATATGGCTTCCTTAGAATCCTCAAAATTCATTGAACTCAGAAATTTTTTGAGAACTATCATATTATGAGAAATTTTATAAAGTGAATACTGAGTACGATATTTTCATTTAAACTTATTCATTCATTTTTGGAATTTGTGAATGACCTTTGATTATTGCCTCTGTTATTTTAGAATGATCCCATCTAATCTCAAAAAAATAATTATTTTTAAAGAAAATAGATTTATTTTTCGGAAAACATCCTATAATATATTTATTCTAATTATGTTTCTTAAATAAAATACACTAGTTTATCCCACATAAAGTATATAAATTTCCTCAATCAATCCTAAGGACAATATTGTAATTCTTTGAGTGCAGCTCTTATCCGCTATTCCCCTTTCTCCTAAATTAAATATTGCTTTTAATTCTGCCAAAATAGTATACATTACTTCAAAAAAAGAAATATTTATTTAGCTAAGTACAGCTGTATTTGTTGAATAAATTCTTTCTTCAAAGACATGGTAAAATGTGTTACATATCCCAATTTCATACCATACTGTCTAAGACTCAAATACTGTCTTAGCCTATGACACTTTTAACTTAAAAGAAAAGTAAACTATTTTTTTTTTCGTTAGGCGTGTTAGATCATTCAACACAAATATCAGTTCCAAAATATTTAACTAGTTTGCTCACACTTTGGATAATCTGTACTAAATTAAATTAATAATATTGTGTATTTATTTAATCACGGCCTTTACCAAACATTATAATGGAGAATCTTACGTACCTTAATAACATAATAGGCTTGAATTAACTGGATCAAACTCAAGTGGAATTTTAGTTACAGGATTTGAACCTGTTACACAAGCTTAGAATATCTTGCCTCACAGTTGCTTGATCCAGTATAGTAATCCTACCAATCTCACTACAATCTCTCTCTCTCTCCTTTATAGCTTTGCCTTATTTACTACATTTTTATATAATAGGAATAGCGAGCTACACTAGTTTTGGGAGTCACATTTCAAAAACGAATATTGAAAGAATCATTTAAATAAAGTTGTCTTAAGGAAATTATAAAATTTTACCAGATTACGCTTCATTTTTCTCCAAAATGGTACTATTGTGTAAATTGTTCTCCAGGACAGTATTTTTCGAACACGCAATCACAGCAACAGCCCAAATAGCAGCAGTTCAATATGCAAGTTCAATTTTTCTTTAAACATACAATGAGATTTTCGTTTTCCTCTTCAGTAGAACTACTTCAATAGTTTTTTCGCAAACAGAATGCTTTTTCGAACATGCAATCATAACTTTGCATTTTGTTTAATAAAAACTCATTTAAAAGCAACGTTAGGACTATAGGCGAAGAACCTCGAAAGTGTAAACTTCGATCAAGTGACGAAGATAATACCAGAGGTATCTTTTCTTCTTCAAACTTCTAGCTTCCCCAACGAGAGGACTTGAAGCCTTGATAGATTTAATGTGAATCAGCCAAGTTAACGGTGGATCTTTAGTGGTATCATGACTCGACCTCAAGATTGGACGGAAATGACGCTGACCAGGTATTCGTCTACCGTGATCACTAGGTTACTATGGTTCTCATGATCACGAAAGTGGTTTGTGAGAGTCTAATAAAAGTAGACTATAAAAAAGGAACGCTTCAAGTGTTTCTCCTTAGATTTCCTCCAAATTATTCCTTAACAAATCATCAATAAAGCTTTCACAGCTTACTGCTACAGACGGGGAACATTCTTAAAGTATCTATAAGGAAATCTAGGTCTTAAAGATTTTATTTACAGAATATAATATTAACTAATAATTTTGAATAAAGAAATAAAATTAATTAATTACTTTTGGACAATGAATAGTTTTTGTTTATCATATTGCAAACACATATTTTATATGCATAAGAATTTAATCAAAATTCAGGATTATATATTTACATTCAAAAAGGAGTATCACTCAAAGAGACTGAAAAAATATAATGAACTATATTACGAAGCATCAGATAAAATATTCCACTTCGGTTTAAAATATCACGTGACAGTACACGCAGATTAATAATTGAATTAGGGTTCGAGAAAAACAAAAATTAATTCGTAAACCCTTTTTTTTTTTTGAAACATTGTCACAATTAAGCTCGTTTTGAAAAGGCAAAACAGCATTGCCTTATCGTGATGAATAGATTGGTGCTATTTTCTCTTATGAAAACAAAAAGATATTTGGGTAATCTCTATGGGGTTTAATTCTGTTGTTGTTACTTGAGGACAGATTCAAGAGCATATTGAACTGGAAATAAAATGGTAATTTGCTAATAAAATAAGGTATTTTTGGCTACATTGGACAAAAGTCTCTTTGCTCCTTAAATAATAGACAAAATTTAGGAAAGTATCAAAAAATTCTTCGTAAGCATTCGTTGCCGTTTGATTTGGTCCCAAATAAGAATTTCAGTAAGACAATGTGTTTATACACACTTTACGTACTACAAAAAAGGTATCTTAGATTATATGTTAGATTAGATTATATGATCTGGACAGCACTCAACCTAGATCTTAATTCAATAGAGAAGATCTACTGATTCTCTCGCGTGACGTGTACAAGAATAGGAAGCAATATTAATCAGTACAATAGCTCAAATTAGTGATAAAGGAAGCCTGCTGCAGACTCACTCTTGAAATCTTCCAATATGTAGCTTTATGAGTGAAACTCACGTATTTTATCTCTTCAGGTGCAATAAACTGATTATAGATTAGTAAAGAACTTATACGCTTTGTGAAATGTGCGTTTTTGTTTTTGTGCATAAACTTTTGCGACATCGCAATTTTGGTTTTATTCACAATTTATTTCCCTTTCAACAAGGTATTTCCGAAATCAAAACATTATTTCTAACCCAATTTTTCAGATATGTGTACTACTTCAAAACATTTCTGGCATTTTTTTTTTCATTATATTAAAACATTTAGCTTTTGCATATACGTTTGCATCCCACACTGTAACTAACGCACAAGTTACTCCATCTCGTTCAGAATATGTTTTTGGTCTCTACTTGATAAATAAAGGATGAGATCTGAGAAGTATACTAAATCACTTTATGATTAATATTATATTCTCTCTAAAGAAAAACATTCACCATATATTTCGTTTCATGAATTTAGCCTGCGAAAAAAAAAGTATTTCATTCTCGTTTCGGAATACTCAAACAAATGTAATAACATTTTATCTATAACTCTTTAAAAGGAAAATATTTACTAGTAAAAAATATTGGGTTGTTTTTTAAACAAATAATTGTAAGTTAATACGACTGCTCTAATTTTCAGGGAATAGATTCGAAGAATTTTAGTTTCAAATCTGTATATAGAATCTATTGGATTTTCCCATTTTTCTTCAGAACAGCATTTCAATATATTCCAAACATTTTTCTCTTAAAACGCAATCCATATGAATATCTTAAAACGCAATACATATGAAACGAAAAAAGTAGAAAAACTATTGTAAAAGTTTTTTTGCTTGTTTGTTCTGAAATCTGATGCGAATTCAGTCATGTGGGAGTATTTTTTTTCTAAAATATGTCAAAATAAATTTCTTATAAAGAACTTGTCATCAAACAAAATATTCTAAAGCAGTTCTTTTTGGCGTTCAAATCGTGTATAATCTTCTCTTCTCAGAAAATTTAAGGGCAAATATATGAGTATTGGAAAAATTTGGAACTAAAGCAAAACTTTTATAATAATGTTCTCCTTTAGAAATTCATACAGCTATATTATTTCCTAAACTATTATTTTCCCTCAAATTAAGAAATTACTTTGAAAATCTAGCTATTAATTTAGAACAAGAGACCTATAAAAATAAATAGAGCAATATTCCAAATTTGTGACAAAAATACGAAAAAAACTGTTACTAACCCAAAACAAGTAAAGTAAAGCAATATAAATGTATAAATAACAAATAGATTGAAAAATAAATAAATATTATTAAAATATATATAGAAAAAATATGAAATATATATATATATATATATATATAGTTTGATATAAATGAAATATAAAAAATTTAATTAATAACAAAAAAGTAGAATAAGAAAATGTGATAATCTATAATTATATAGTATACATATAAACACAATAAGTTGGTGCAAATCTAAGTTAAATCTGAATATTCTGGTGAAGTAGTTTTTGAAATTCAAAATTTTAAAACAAATAATACAATCTTAGAAAAAGTAAATGATGTTGAAATTTTGTCAAAATGTCTCTGAAGAAATGGCCTATCTGGGTCAATTCAGCGCAATTATTGAATACAAAATCATTTATCTGTTTGTTTTATGTTCGTATAATTTTTGTAATGCATTAACATTTAACAAGACAGCTAAAATTGATATCTAGAATTGAAAATGCTTGTATTCATTTTAACTATCGTTTCTATTTTACTTTTATTATAAGCACATACGAATATCACTTAATATAAATATGTAAGAAATAGGTCATGCGTAGAAAATAATGATAATTTGTTAAAAGTCTAGACAAGTAAAGAATAGCTCTTTTTCCTTTATTTATTTGAATGAAAGTCTGACATCTGAATTCGAATTTCAGTGATAGATGTTTATTTTCTTTTTCAGTTAATGATTTCAATATAAAATATCGTAATTCCTTCCCATTCTATAACTATTCGATGAAAAATTATGAAAAATATTTGATTTTGTATTATTTTTAATAATTCGTCTAAGAGAGACTATAACTGGTAATCATAAAAATTATCGAATCCAGTTGACGCTAATTCTTAATAATCGAATTTCAATGACTTTCTGCTGTATATATTTGTTGAAATCTTATGTTTTTCGATAACAAAATTCTCTTTTTTTTATTTGTTCATAAGTATATGTACATAAATTGTCAGTCATCATGATATCATACAGAATTATAATGAAAGGGAAAATGAATAAACTATCGAACCTAAAGCAATTAAAATAATGTCATGATTCAGTTAGTTTATGTACAGAGTAATTATTCAACAAATGTTCATGACAATAATCAGTGTTGATGCAGATGGTGGTTCAAGTGCGTGAAAGATGCAATAAACTTCCTTAAAAACTAAATAAGTTTATTTAAAACAAGCAGCAAATCAAAAGGTGATACAGTATTAGGCTATCTCCGCCTTCCACAACCTACACTTTGGCTTCTCGCCTGCCACTAAGCTCTTCACTTACAAATAACGACCTTTTTGAGTTCATCGTGCACAATTAGCCCCCTCTGGCAAAATGACCGCACGATAGCGTGGGAATTATGCAACAATTAAACTCGATATTTATTCTTTTTTTGTTTCATTTTTAATAGTTTAAGGAATGCATTTTTATTTTTACGATTTCATTACCCTGCAGCAACTTTTAGTTAGAATATTACATGATACTAATATCTACTAACATGAAGGATTCCGCTGTATATTTCAATATCACAATCTTTTATAAAATTGATCGATTTTAGATTTAAATCTTCAATTAAGATAAAAGAACAGTCTTTAAGTATATATCAAATCTTATGCATACTTATATAAGTATGCATATTATCAAATCTTTTTTAGAGATAGTAGTATTCATCTATAATACACTGATAAGGTATTGTTTTTGATCATTAAGAACATTTTTTATTAATTTATTGCTTTTTCATCAAATGGATGTTTGTATTTTTAAAACTATCACTTTTATGATTTTTAAATGTTATTTAAACCGACTATATTTAGTAGGTGCATAGATTGTTAATTTCATCAATATATATTAATATTAATTTTCTTGGTTTCTTTTAAATAAATTTGGAAATTTGTCAGGCATGTAAATTTTTGTAAATTTCTTTTATTTTGCAAAATCACTCATTCAATAGTATTTGGTGGTTAAAAAATCATAGTATTTTCGCTATATTATTGGAAGTCTGAAGAATGCCGATTTACTTGCTGTAAATGAAGTTATAGAAGTTTTTTAGTTAGAATCTATTTTCAATATGTGTATAAATAAGGGTAGATCAATTTTCTTTTGACTATTATTAATTTTGGCTTAAACATATTTGTTTCCACTATTTTCCCTCTTATTTTTTTTTTCTTTTGAGGAAACATTTTTCAGGTCACTAATTTTTGCTTATTAGTATTATATTTATTTACTATTTTGATTATTACGAAAATGCAATTTAATTCTGGAACTAATTTAAACACTAGGAACTAATTTTTTAGGATTTTTTTCTCTTGAAATGTGCTTTATATTTCTTGATTATATTTTCATTGTTTAACTTATTTGCAATTTTAGAACTGTTTTTATTTTCATTTTGAATTAAAATTTTCGTGTTTAATATATACATTAGAATTTCTGTTATGTTATATTTAGGTAATTTTATGGCATTTTTGAATATTATATTTATTTGTATGTCTTAAATTTTCGATAATATTTTCATACCTATGGTTTCCAATTTCTCTGTGTTTTAATGTTTGTGCCAATAAATACTGTAATGCTTGCAATTTAAGAGTTATTAATTTTTTTTTTGTTTTCTGTCAGTTCTAATTTTTAATTTTTAATTAATATACAACTTAAAATAATGTTTCTTTAACATTAATCATTTTTAAAAAAAACTCTCTCACTCACATATATATATGCATACATATATATACACACACACACTTGTGTGTGTGTATGTATGTATGTATGCATATTGTACTGTATTGCAGACTATTAACAAAAATGACTTGTTTTCAGGACATCACAAATGCGCACATCTTTTCAAACATAAATTCAAGACACAATTTTACACTAGCACCATTTATCAACATTCGTCTTTACCTCTTGGAACCAAACTCAATACTATTTTTTCATATCCGTTGCCAGTAAATTATCTAAAATCAAAACTATGATCTGGTGTTGCCAAAAAATATATCTTAATAAAGAATATTGAAATAGGTATCACTTTAAGTTTAAATTGTCTGCTTTTAAAAGTTGAATAGGTAATATCTTAAATAAAGTATCACATTAGATTAAATCGTTTGCCTTTAAAAGTCGAACAGATAATATCTTAAAAAAAGTATCACATTAAATTAAATCGTCTGTTTTTAAAAATTGAATATGTCACAATATATATATATATATATATATATATATATATATATATATATAT
>BMAW01101755.1:714615-727765 GCA_019974015.1 Nephila pilipes | reverse complement strand
ATATATATATATATATATATGAAGCTGTAAAAATTGATAGTATAAATAGTTTTCTAAAACAATGACGAAATAAGATATATTTTTACTTTCATGTATTTTAGTGAATGAAATAAGTTTAATAAGTGTATTAATATATTTTAATTCATTTCAAAAGTAAATAAGAAAGTTAAAATATTTGTATTTATTCGAAAGAAAAAGTAAACTAATAAAATATTTTACTACTTTATATGAGATTATCAAACTCTTATGTTTATTTAAAAGAAAAAAAGAAATTAAGTCCTAAAATTATTTTTTGCATTTCTTTTAAAATAAAACATACCGTAATAATATATATATATACTTTATATAAGACAGTTATTCAAATGGATACCTTATTTTGAATGTTTCAGAATAAAATGTGAAATAGTTATGAAAAAACAAATAAATATTGACAAAAATATTAAAGTTAAATTATATTTATTATAAAAGAATTACACTTTATTTGATATTATCTATACAGGTTCCCTTAAAGGCATATGTTAAAATCGGTACCTACAAAAATTAGGTTGAATTGGTTTCATTTTGGGGAAAAATTACTTTATTCTATAAATAGAATCACATATTCAGAAGTAAATTACGATTAAAATTATTTTATGAACCATGTAAATGTAATTGTAACTGACAATAAGGTAAAGTAAGCATAAATTTAAAAAAAAATGTAATTATTTTTGTTTTATGTGTAGCACATTGTTGAATCCACTTATGAAGCTGATGTAAATCTTTTCCCCCCCCCCCCCAAAAAAAAAAGGAAGGAAATAAGATTTAGTGTTTAGCCTAAAATATCATTTAACTCTTATTCATTTCTAAAACTATTGCTCAATGATTTATTATCAATGTATCAGATCTTAAATAACTATTTTTCTCACTAATAGACGATAAAATTGGTTTGTTCTTTTTCGTTTTAAGATAATTTACAACATACTTGAAAAATATTCGAATAATTTAAATTACTGACAAACACAATTTCTACTCTAATTATTCAATAAAAATTTATATCAATATATCTTATGTTTTCTTAGAAAACCAGACTTAAAAGGAATATTAGAGGATTTTGTTTTCTTTCATTATACACTTTCTTTTATTCCCAGTTTGTGGCTGACGTAGCTTAATGGTCAGGGTCATGAATTCCCGGACAGCGTTGATTTCACGAATCATGAGTTCGAACCCTGATACTTCTAAGAATCTGCTGTATAACGAGACTGATGCTCACTAAATATGGTAGAGGTCACATCTTTGGCTTAGTCAGGAAGTTTGGAAAGAGAAGTGCCAGTTCAAGTGTCGTCCTCGTCACTTGACCTAGTTTTAAAATTACGAGGTCCATCCCCAGTAACCCTTGTGTTGCTTCTTAGTACAGTGTAAATAAACAATTCCATACATTCATAATAAATTTTATAAGGTTTTAAATAATGGTTTAAAAAAACTAAAATAAACAATGTGATATCTTAAATTTCTCAGTTATCTACTTTTCTATTTTTCGAATAATTTTCGATTACTAATTTCTATTAAAAATGGCTTACTAAAATAAAATTAATAAGCATATTAGTTTATTTTACTTTCTATGGTACGATACATGATATAAGTATATTTTACTTATTATAACGTAAGCGACACTATTATTCCCTTACATATGATGAAAAATTACTACGAAAATAATTTTATGCATGAAGAACAGAGAGAGATTTTAATCATAAGTACCTTACCAATAAACATTTTTATATGGAAAAATACTTAATATTATATATATATATATATATATATAATTAATCACGATAAGTAAGAGTAATTAATCTCTCTTAACGAACGAATTTTCTAATATAATCTTACGTGAAAATATCATTTCATTTTCTAAAAGATGCGATGCTATGGAAGTCTCTAAAAATGCAATGAATTACAAGCATGAGAGAAAAGTTACATGAACAATAGTGTTATCTTTTACGTTACTGTAACACAAGTTGTTTTAGCTATTTTAACTGAAAAAAACCTGAAGATCCATAAATTAATATGGAAGATTAAATTCTATTATTTCAATATAAGACATATTAATAATTTTAATTTTTGGGATGAAATTAAAAATTGAATCACAATTTTCTAACATGAAATCAGTGATATATAAAGTTATGTGAAGAAAGTGTGAAGCAATAATTTTTTTTATATATGAATTAATAGCTAACATTTGAATCGCACATTTCCGAGATTTAAGACTCTAGAAAAACTGGAGAATATTTGCCAATTTCATTTCAATAAGCTCTGCATAAAAAAAATGTTGTAATATGATTTTAATTCTGATATTCTTTTCATCTTTTCTTGGAAATCTATGAATAAATATTTTTAAGATATGAAACATTTCTGTTAATAAAAAGTAAAGTACTGGAAAACCCTTTGATTACTTTTTAATAAAAATATCTTACTCAATGAAACGAACCGTAATTCATATCTATCTCAAATAGCATGTACTTTAGACATTATGCGACTTTCAAATGATAAAGAGCACGCAATAACATTTATAAAAAATAAATTTTTTTTTTTGCATATATCAATTTAAATGTTGAGTTTAAATTGAAAAAAAAAAGTGATAAATAAATCTGGTAAAATACTATTCGATGTTTAAAATTCGAAAAAATTTATTTGAACGCAAACTTAATAATCCAAATAACAGAAAAAGTTAAATTGCGAATGAAGAAAAATGTAAATATAACTGGTAAAATACTACCTAATGCTTAATATGAGAATAAAATCATTTGAACAAAAACATAATACAAATAAAGGAAAAAGTAAAATTGTGAATGAAAAACAAAGCTGAAATTGTTATAATTTATATGTATTTTGACTTTTTATTTTTGTGTTAAAATGTAAAGTAAGTATTTTTGTCTATATTTTCCCTTTTTTAATCGTCTTTTATTCAGTAGGTTCACTTTTATAAGCAATAAAATATTAGTGTAAAACAATACCTAAACAATATCTATAAATAATAAGAAAATGAATATACAATAAAACTTACAAAACAACACCTTATTAAAATTATTCTAAAGTATTTTGCTAAATATTCATATAATTCAAAAGTACATACAAGTGCTTTAAAATTACAGAGAGACTTACCACAGATGAGCGTCAGCATGTCAGCCACAGCTAAATTGAAGAGGTAACAATTAGTAGCAGTTTGCATGTAAGGATTGCTGGCGATAACCAAACATGTACATGTGTTGCCAATGAGTCCGGTGGCAAAGATGACAGCATAAACAGTCGTTAGAGGTAAAAGCCAGTTAAGTGGCAATCTCTTTGGTCCTAACACAACTGCTAAATAATCATCAATGTCTCCCATATCATCCGTATAGTTGGCCCAGTTGGTCAGATTCATCATAGTTAAAGTTTATTTGAGATGTATTCCAAAGTTACACAGTTTGTTCAATGTATTTATAGTAGTATATCACACAGATGTTGGGTTAGTTTCCAATATACATTGTATAAAAATTGTTTATAGAAATAATATTCCAAAACACAATTACTGCTCAATTTGCAACAAACAGTAGCTTATTATTGTTTATGGTAATATTTAAAAGAACTGTTAGAGTTTGCAAAAGCACCTTTAATGCTCTTTTGATAATTGTGCAAGAAATAGCAGCTAAAATTCCAGTTTAACTATCTTCCTAAAATAATTAAGCAATAAAAATAAAATTATGTTTAAAATAAACAAAAGCAGTTTTTATGAGTGCCAATTTTTCCATAAAATAAACTATTCAAAATTTCTTAAAAATTTTTTGAGTCATGAATTCTTAATGTTTATATGAATCAAAGAAATTGAGATATTTTAAGTCTTAGTAATTTCAAATATAAATAAATAATAATGGAAAGAAACATACATTTTTAAAATTAATTTTAGATATTGCCGAAAATATTTATATTTAAACTTGATAAATTTTAAAATTACATTTTAGTGATACAAGCAAACATATACTGCTTGAATTTTATGCTACTGAGAAACAAAAAATGGTTAAGAAATTTCACATAATTTACTACCTATTTATATATTTCAGTCATATCTATTAGATAAAAAGTAACAAATTGGTTTCAAAGTCTTTGAATGCAGAAAAATTACGAATACGCAATTATCAAATTAAAGGTAAAATATTTTAAGGTATCAACAAATTTAAAATTCTAAGACAAGAATAAAACAACTTTCATCTTTGAAGTTAAAGTTTTGAAAAAAATTAAACACTAGCGCATTAATATAAATGCTTTAAATGAAATTAACAATCTGAATGATTTTTATGTAATACCAAATGCTTTGAATGTACTGTTAATTTAAAAATATTAAGTTGTCAACTTGCACAAACTACCTATCTAACACGTGGTTATAATTATAAACTTATAAGTTATAGGAAATTAAATTCTTAGCTGTTGAACTTAAACCATTTCATGGGATTACTAAGGTGTCACTTTAGTAATTTCCAGGAAAAAGATGTTTTTTTCTTCGCTTATTCTCCTTCACTTACTTAATAAAATAGAGCCAAACAAAGTGTAACCTCCAAGAACCAAATCCAAAACCGAAGTGAATAGTAGTCGGAGAAAACAAGAGTCTTTCAAATCCAGCTGATTTCAGGACTGCTAAAAGGACACGGGATTGGGAGAAATTCTCCGGGATGCGTCGCCAAGTCTTCCGCCAAGGGGAATCGAAAAGTTTTGAGGGGGAGTGCAATTTCTGAAGTTATATGATGACACATTTAACGGAAAAACTGGATGAAAAAGCTCCAATTCTATTTCTCTTTTCCTCAATTTCCGTTTTCCACTCTCATCTTTCTAAATATTTTCTCAGGAAGTAAGATTTAAATCAGACTATTTATTTGTTTTATATTTATTAACTTAAAATTTTTATATATTTTCATGCTGATTTCTCGTTCTCGTTGTATGTTTATTCTGAACCTTTCCTTTCAGCAAATATATGCTATTAATCGAAAAATTCTATAATATCTTCTGGTTGTTTAAATATAGAACAGGAAGATAGGTGTTTATTTATTCTTTATGTAAATTGAGTATGAAATTGATTCCGGAAAATAAGCAAAAGATAAAAAATAGTAATCAAAGAAGTTTTACTTCCAAATGTAATTAAGATTGGTATTGAAATGAAAACCATTTAGAAACGTTCGGTTAAATCTTTGATGCTAGCAATATTGATTAATTCATTGTTTCACATTCGTTATCGAAAATTAGAATATATTAAAAAGAAAAAGTAATTTAGTAAAATATCTTTCAAAATTAAAGAAGGAGTTTTCAATCAATTCTCATACGCCCTCAATCAAACAAAAACAATATTCATGAATATGATGCACATAATAAAAAATTCAATTTTTCGCCAGATGCACTTTAAAAAATTTATAATCAATTCTCTGATGAAAAAAGAGTTATTACAATCTTTTATAAAGTATATTTTCCCTGTTATTTGACATTAAAGAAATATATTTAACTCAGGTTTCTCTTACGCCGAAATATACTTTAATTCAGGTTGTTTCCCGAAATTTATTTCATTCTACAACACATGTAACATACATATACAGCTGACAATAAAATATTTTTTTTTTGCATTCATGCCCAATATTGGACACAGAATGCGAAGTACAATGAATAAGGAAAAAGTATAACTATTATACTATTTCATAAAAATTATTCAGTCAAATTAATACAGAGAATAAAGGAATGAATTTTTCAGGTAACATCAAGCTACTTAAATGTATGATCAGTTTACCGAAAGATTTAAATTTTAATTTTCAAGTGATGGAATTAATTTTTGTAATAAATATAGAATATCAAAAAAGTTAGAAACTCGGTATATATTAACTTCATAATACTTTCAATGATCTTTAATAATATATTCATATTTAAAGGCATTAAAAAGTAAAAAGCTGCCAAACTGATTTTGAAATAATTATTTGATATCATACAACATAAATTTTTATGCTTGAAAGTTTCCATGTTGAATTGTTAAAGCAGAGGTAAGATATATAAAACCAGAATTGTTTGGAATAAGAATATTTAGACTATATTTATCAATGTAATAAATTGGGTGATAATAATTTTGATCATGGGAATATTAAACATTTATTGTCTACAACTCTGGTTGCAAAAAATATATGTAAAAATAATAAATTATTTTTTAATGTATTCAATAGTACTAAAGACAAAACTTCTAAAATGATCAATAAAATTAAGAATAAGAAGTATAAATTTATTTTTTTGTAAAACCTTTAACTGTATTTACCTTCTAAGTGGTAATGTTTGCAGCAATAAAAATATATGGGTTAAACCTTTTTATTATATAAATATTAGAATTTATCAAAATAATGTTAACATAAAAAAATATAGTTTGCATTATAATACTAAAACTGAAATCGGTACTTTCCTTTATATGGTGTAGACTATGTTGCGGTGAATGTATTCAAAATTGTCCCTTAAATTAAAAATAAACTACTTTATTGATTATTGTCATGCAATATATCTTAATGAATTGAATATTATGTATTTCTATAAAAATAGGACAATAAGTATTAAACAAAATTATTGCATAAAGATTTATTATGATAATGATAGAAAGAAATTTTAAGAATATAAAAAATGTTTATGAGAAAGCATGGGAGTAGAAAAGGTAGGATGAAGAAAGATTCTGAAAAAGGAATATGTTTAAAAAAAATTATTGACCTTAATGATAATTTCGAGAAAATTTTAATATTCATGTATTAAGTACTTTATGTTTTGCATTAAAAAGTTAAATTTATTTTACTTAATACCATCTATTATGTGATAATGAACTTGAGAGTATGTGTATTCATTTAATTAAGGATATAACTAACTATTTGTTTCATAAATACAATATAAAAAGCTTATGAATTCAAGCTGCGAGAAATAAGATATTGCACTATTAATTTTATGAATAAATCTCTTAAGATTAATTTTAATAATTTTTCAATCAATATAAAAAGTCAATCACTATTAATAATCTCAACATTAAGAAATTTTTTTAAATACAACAAGAAATGAGTAGTATTTTTAGTACGTTGATAACTTAGTAGTATTTTAGTATGAGTAGTATAAGTAGTAGTTATGCATTCTATTAGTTAGTAGTATAAGTAGTATGCGTTCTATTAGTTAGTAGTATAAGTAGAATGCGTTCTACTAGTTAGTAGTATAAGTAGTATGCGTTCTATTAGTTAGTAGTATGAGTAGTATTTTGATCACATTGATTTAAAAAAATAATCAAGTTGCATGTGTAATGTTAACAAAGAGTATATCAATAAGAAATATTAAAGTGTGATTACAGCAATTTAGATACTATTGGATAAACAATTGAAAGATATTATTATGAAAATTAAGAGATTAAAAAAATCTGTAGAATTATAGGATTAATTTCAGTTAATAATAATTTTAGGATTAATTTTATAAAAAAAGGAGTAATTTTAACATTTGAAAAATATTTTTTATTAGCTTGGATATTAACAATTAATTTATCCAAATTAGCTTGGATATTAACAATTTTATTACAAATTAGCAAATAACTATTATCCTTTAATAGAAGTCTTTAAACAATTTAATTATTCTTATCATTAATTATGATATTAAAACAATTAGTTTGTAGTAATTTGCATTTCAATAATAAGGAGGATAATTGCTTGAAATATTTCAAAAATGTTATTATTGATCTGCAGGATAGATTTATTGTTACTTATGTAGACAAAGTATTTAATAATTATGCTATTATAGAAAAAAAATCTCTACTTTGACTAAACTAATAAACTTCTAGAAAATAATATTTCATTAAATTATGAGCAATAGTCATTGAAAGACATTTCTAATAGAGTTACAGAATTTTATAAAAAACATCAGTATCAACGTAAATAGAGCTAAATTTTCTGACATTTTTGAGGCCGAAATTTTATAAAAATCCTATAAAATTAGAACAGTAATTAATGACACGAATACTTATGTCACTGGGTACTTGTAAAAAAAGTGACAAAAATTATACAATATAGTTATTACAGATAAAACAAAGAGAGTGACTGCTCTAATATAGTTAAATTAATACTAACCAGATTAATGCTACTTATAGCTACGATTTTGACCATATTTTTAATTCTTCTGACATTGATGATATTAGTTTTAAGAAATATTTATAAGAAACTTAAAACTTATAAGTTTATTGAATATTAAAAATTTAATTATTTGTGTAAGTCTTAAAAGAAAATTACACATTTTTAATAATAAGATTTTTAAGCAGCTTAAAATTATATAGCAAGGTGGACAAGCAAATAATTGTATAGTGATTAATTATTTACATTTTTATAGAGATACTTTTTATGATTGTAATAGTTTTAGAACGTTTAGTTTTATTGCTGATGATATTTTCTTTCAAAATAATAATAATAAAGTTATCAAACATTTCTTATATTTTTATCTAGAGTATGCAAATTTACTACAAAATAATAATAATATACATAAAATGAAATAATTAGATGGTTGTTATAAAAAAAATAGAAAGTAATGCAATTCCATGTAATAAATATGACAAAAGTGACATTTTCTATTTGAAATCATAAAAAACCTTATTTGAGAGTTCATTCAGTCTGAATATTTTTAGGAACATAATTTAAAATCAAATATATATTTATATAATAATATTTATTCATGTTAATTTATTTATATAATATTATATTTATTATAATATTATACCAAATATATAATATTATATTCGGGACTGAATTGTAGGATATTTACATTAACCTGGATAAACCTAAGAAAAGTAGTTTGAAAGCAGAATTTCTTTTGGATTTTATTAAGAGTAATTTAAAACATAATTATAAATTCTACTTTGTCTACTTTCTTAAATTTGGTTTTTAGTGTTTTTAATTTTGTTTTTCCCCCCTTTCCCCCCTTTTTATTTTTTTATTTATGTATTACAATCTTTAAAAATTCTTATGCATAAGTACGCGTTCTCTCCGATGGAGATAATTGCTACATTTTCGGCTCTACTACAAGTGAAGAAAAATGTTCAGATAGTGTTTTAATCAAGTTTTGTTGATGCTTGTCAATTAGTATCCTGTAAGATTTTAATGCTTTTTAATCTGGTTGCTTGATTTTGGGCTTGCTCTTTCTCTATTTTCTCACAGTTAGATATATCTATTTTTCTACATACTTTTTCATTTAGTTTCTTTTATTGCAATGTGGTATTTTGCATTTTGTTTGTTTGAATTTATGGAAGTTCCATATTTGGTTATAACTTTTTTCTGTAGCAAATATTGGACCTATAAAACATGTTTAACCTGCTAAGTTGCAAATTCTAGACTTAATTTTAAATGTTATTTTCATTTTCATTTTGGTTTGCTCTTCTTTGTTTTCTTTGTTTTTCATGATTTAGCTTCTACTTATTCGAGATTTGAATTTTACTTCCTTGCTTTTTTTATATGAATTTCTTTCACGAATTTGATCTATTTCTGACGTGTTTTGTATTGTAATTTTTCTTGTTCACTTTATTTTAATTTTTAATATTTAAAACTTTCATTATTTATTTTATTTTTATTTTTATTTTTGTGGCTCTCTCTTTCTCTCTCTATTTCAAAACGATTTTTTTATGTTTTCTTTAACAATTTTTTTTCTCTCTAGATAACGACACATTTTTAATCTATGTTTGCTATATTTTCTTGGTTTTTTTTGTATGATTTCCTTTATCTTTTTAATTTAAAGAATTTTAAAATATTGTTGTTTTTTTTAATATTTCAATATATTTTTTTTCTGTTTTATTTTTATTATAAGTAAATTTAATCTTGGTTTTCTTTAACTCGATCAATCAGAATTTTTAGTTTGGTGTTTAATTATTTCATAGTTGTAGAAGAAAATGGCATGTTAGTGAGAAATTTTTAAGAGATTATACTATTAGTAGTTGTTGTAGTAGTTTTGAAACTTTTTGTTTTATTGTTTATAATGTATTATACTCAACATATTTTTGGAATATGTAAAAAATTTCATTCTGCTTGTATTTATGTCGTAATTAACTCGCTGCTCATTTTAACTGTAATGAAGTTTTGCTGGTAAGTAATTTACATTTTCTTATACTTTAGTTTGCTTACTTTGTGTTATGATTATTAGTTTAGTTAATATAAGTTTCTTTACTTGAAATTATTAATTGATATAAAAATATTAAGATGATTATTTAAGCGTACTTCTGCATTTTTAAGTGTAATTGAATATGTTTCCTATGCTTATATTTGTCATGACTTGTAGTCGCTTACCATTCCCGTTTGCTTTCACGCTTATCACTTTGAGAATGGACCAATGATTCTAAGGAAGGAAGCTAGATGAAGTTAATTGAAGTTCATCTGATATCGTCTTATAAAGTAGGACTGTATAGCAAGGAATCAGATGAATCACTGAGGAAGTTACCCATTTCTCTATACTATTTCGGACTTCCTTCATCTTTATTATTTAATCAGCTGGTCAAGTCATCAGCTTATTTTTTCCTTGATTTGATGTTCTAAATGTTTTAATAATATTAACAAACATTTTCTCTTCTTGGAATGTGTGTCTTCCGATCTGCTAGTATGATATTTAAGTACCTGATCCAAAGTCATTTGAGTGATTCTCACACTGTCTTTCACCTTTCCCGAGGATGAATTTCTAAATTTGTAATTTTCTATCATTTTACAATGTAATTCATTTAAGTGTCATAGTTAGATCTTTAATGCTGTTATAGACAGACATTATTCCATTCCAAAATATGAAACAGTGTTACATTATCTTCATTTTCTAAATTTTTGCTTTTCTCTTACTTTGTTTTATTTAAAATTGGTTTAATTCTTAAATTATTTTATAATAGTTATTTAGAATTTTTTGGATTTTAAATTTTGAATGTTTGATTATTTAAGCAAGTTTTTGGTTGATTTTATAAGTATTTTTCATTTGATAATATTTTTAGTTTCATTTCTAGTTATTTTTCAACTATATTACTTTTTTATCTCAGTTGTTTTAAATAGTTTTATAGTGTATTGTGTTTATAATATGTATTGTTTGATCTTGTTTACGTATAAAGTATATATATATATATAAATTTTTTCTATGTATATACTTTTCTATATATATTACTTATCAATTTTCAGAATAAAAAAAATAATTTCTTTTTCACATGTGCAAAAGCTGAATGTACTGTTAATTTCTTAATGAATTTAAAAACAAAAATTATAAATGCGAAAAAAAAATATTTGTTTTCATTAGATATTTTTCTAATGTTTATTGATTCCCCGTTTCTCCATATTTTTTTCACATGTAGCTCTATTTTTCTCCATCTCTCTCTTTCTTTTTTTTTTAATTTTTTTTAAAGTTCTTTCAATATTAAATGTTTTTTTGAATAAATAGGTTTTTTTCAATCCATTTGATGACTTTCCTTTTATATAGTTTGAGATAATTTTAATTTCTTATGTATTTTATCATTTATTATCTATTGTTAATTTGTTTTCTAAATATATTTGATATGGTTCTTTTTTCGAAATTACTAATTAATAGTTCTAAAATTATTAGTAAAATATTCCTTTTATTTAAATCCAAATTTTGGTAGGGTTTCTTTTAAATCAATCAGTGTTTACGTAGGTGGTGAATTCCTTCATGGAGAGTTGTGACAGGTGTAGTATAAATAATGTAATTTTTTATTTATTCTTTAATATATTGGTTATATTAAGTATTGTTTTATTATTTATTTAAATTTTACTTAAATAATTTATAGGATTTTATAATTATTAAGTTTAGCTGATGGTAGCTTTCTTTAAATAGTTTGTAAGCTATTTATATAGCGTGACTTTAATAATTCTTACATTTTGTTTTTTGAGTGCTTTTTTTGTTTAGTTAAATATTTTTGAGTGCTTTTTTTGTTTAGTTAAATATTTTTAAGACTTTTTCTGTTTAGTTAATTACTTCATTTAGATTTTTGGTTTAACAGTTTGTTGGATATTTATTTATTTATATTTTTGCCATTTGCCATTTATTTGAATTTCATTTTATTGGTTTCTGTGTTTATTTTCTGAATTTGATGATTATTAGTTTCTAACAATTAATGCAACTCACGGATGTGTGATGGTTTAATCAGTATAAATATTACAAACGCACATTATTCTACTCCAAAGTATGGAACAGTATTTATTAAATTGTTCCCATTATTCTAAATTTTACTGTTCTTTCACTGGGCTTCCTCTAATAATTTTTCAATTGAATCATACGTTTCTGTTTTTAACTGGTTTAAATTCGGTATGTTTGATTAATTATAATAATTTTTAAATAAGTTATACTCATTTTACTTTGGTTTTTATTGATTGTTTAAATATGTTGTTTTTATATATTATTATGAGAATTAATGATCGGTATGTTAAATTTGCTTATGTTGTGATGGTTTGATCACACATATTTGTTTGTATGATTGTATATATATATATATATATATATATATATATATATATATATATATATATATATATATATATATATATATATATATATATTCATAATGTTTCAGATATCTATTTTAGGCTTAGAACTCAATAACGAAATTAAAATAGTTTTCCATATGTCAACTACGCCTAAACTTCACGAGATAAAAAACCATGTTAAATCCGTAATATCGAAGAAAAAAAATGTAACAACCCAAACTAACTGCAAAACAATTTGAAAAAACATACCTCAACTAAGGGATGTCAGTATTTTCTTAATAATTATTCTTATATTTCTGTATATGTATATATATATATATATGTGTAATTCTATAGTTAATTAAAAATGAATGTAACAGTGTTTTATGTGTGCAGATTGAATGTATAACACATCGATCAATAACTCCCGAGACTACCCCAGAGATGGCGCTCGTAGTAAACCAGTAACCAGGTCTTTCTAGAGTACTAACCTTTGCTTGAAACATGTCAAAATTTTAAGTCGATCGGACCAGGAAAAAGGTTTTTTGAAGTGAAGTGAAAAAGGTTTTTTCCAAGTGGGTGCCGCGATTGCTTTCGATGGAACAAAAACAGCAACGAGTCGATGATTCAGAAAGCTGTTTATCGCTATTTACTCGCAACGAAAAAGATTTCTTGCGGAAAAA
>BMAW01101755.1:650916-714515 GCA_019974015.1 Nephila pilipes | reverse complement strand
CCCAAAAAGATTTGTGGAAAAGCGTTGGAACGATTGTATCACCCTAAAAGGTGATAAACAAAAGGTGTTATGTTGATGAATAAAAAAAAAATTTTGCAAAAAAAATGTTGTTTTCAATTTTAGACTCGGGAGTTATTGATCGATGTGTTATATTTAAAAAGTAAATATAGGAAATTTTTGTGTAAGGGAAAAATCAATATAATTCTATATTGAAGTTTAATTCAATTGAAATTTTAGAAATTTGAAAAGTAAAGTATATTATTAAGTTATGTGATATAGAATTATGAATTCATTCTATTTTAAAAATGCATTGTACGTATTAAAAACTTGAAATAGTAGTTATGTGAATATATTCATTGAATATCTTATAAATTGATTTCCTTTACACAGTTTATTTTGTGAAAGTTGTAGAAAGAAATGAATATATATATATATATATATATATATATATATATATATCTTAATAATATATATCTTATCACTTAAATATTCATAAGAGTATTTACGATTTATTTTGAAATATTATTTGAGAAAAATTAACATTATTATTGTGTATAAAAATTTAAATCATCATTAAAGAAATTGAGATTTCTTAGGATTTTGTTGAAATGAACGTCTATACGAGTAATTCAACAAATGTTTAGTTTTTCATGGGAATTTAAATTCCCCCAAATGCTTTAATTTACTCGAAAATTAGTTAATTCATGGGTGTTATTTACAATATTATGTCATATGAGTAAAACTTCTTTGAACAATTTATTTTTATATAATATTTATTACAAAATTGAGTTCTACAGTGTATTGGTTTGAATGAAGAAATATTTTTGCAAATATTTTATTTTAAGTGAAAATGATTTTTCTATTTAAGTGTTATTTACAGTTCAGTGTTGAACATGTATAAAGCCTATGATAGCACTTAATATTTCGTAATATTTATAAACGATTTTAACAATAAAATTCTGTCTTCTATGTCGACAGATCTGACACGTTGCAGATATATATAAAATTTTATTTTGTCGATATTCACATTCACAACCCTAGGCAATATGGTAAAAATCGTAAATAATGTTCAAATTTGTATATGAACCTTCTTGTCAATAGGAATATCACAACAAATTTAAACAAGTATATTATTCACATACTATTCTCAAATTAGAATGGTTCATATACCACTATTAATTTTTAAATATGGTTCCCATATCATAATAAGCTCAAATAAGGGAAATGTGGTTCCACCCAACAATTCTCTTATTTTTCGTAATCATATACGAATGCCTTTATAGTTTATTTCAATTTAATACAGAATAAGACTACATTATATTTTACAAAGTTTCAAAGTAATCGTAAATATAAATTTATATAACCTAAGAAAATATTATGTTTGTTTGCAAATTGAATGTTGATGCAATATGTCAACTATTGTTAATTAAATGGCATTGCAATCAAATTGTACATAATGTTAATTGTTTAAACTTGTTATTAGGATTATATTATTGTTAAGTTATTAATAAAATAGTTAAAATTTTTATCTCAAGACAAATAAAATGACACACATCATTAACAAACAATACTAAATCTATTAAATACGAACCTAATATTTATATTTACAAATCAAGTAAAAATTAATTATAATATGCAACTACTTTTGTAGTTTCAAAAAAAACAACTTATTGTGTATTTGTGAATTATGTTAAATGTAGGTGTAACAGTGCAAATGTTTTGATACATTATCTGTTGCAATTACAATTTATTATGTTTTTTACAATAACCAATGTTATAAATGTAAGCACAATTGCATGACGTATTACAATACTTTTTTTTACTGTAGAATTGAAGCAACAATAACAAATGTTAAATTTTTAAGAACGCAATCACACGACAAGTATTCAGTTACAATTGTAATGTTGGATAACATTACAATTATTAAATTAACATTTTAATACAACCCAGTAATTTTATACTCGTTTTCATATAGTAGAAGGAAAGAGAATGAAATAGAGATAAAAAAAATGAAGTCTAGAGCACTAGAGCAAACAAAGAGGCAGAAGGTTAGATCAAAAATTAGTTTATTAAATCTATAATTTAGAACATTTAAAAATCATAATTTAGAGCATTTAAAATATTTTATAAAGGATAATTCAAAAAATTATAATTAAAAGTTAAAGTTTATGAGGAGAATAGATACATGAGCTTGTCTGACTTACTACATGAGGAGAGAACTGCCGGTGTAGGCATCTTCAATCGTGTTTAAATTAATTAAGTATAACAATTCATCTCTGAGAGATTTTCAGCACTCCAATATTATTCTACAAACAGCAGAGAGCTGTATTTCAAAACTTTTAATATAACTTGTACCTATATTCTCCCGATACGACGTTGATCGAGGCGCTACGGAGAGAAGCAAGTGTTAGTGGTAAGATTAAAACTAGTCTACTAGTGTGTAGAGGTGTTTCATATCGGACACGCTACAATTTATATAGGGAACTTACACTTTTCTCCAAATCCAGGAAAAGATGTCAGAATGATTAGGAATTGTTGTATCGGCTCCATCTTCCCAAAGATAATTAAAAGAGTGATGCCATCAGTAGCAAGTGATAGCGTACCAAATGGAAATAGAGCAGATGAAATTTTTTTTCTTATTCTTTCAATTAAAAACGAATGTCCATAGAAGTTATTTTCAATTTAGTATATTTTTTTGAGTTAAAATTAGGATATATTTTAAATAAAAATAATTAATTTTTGAAATTTTGATTTTCTTCACCACAAGCTGTACCACTGGAAAATGTACTACTAGAAATGCATTCTTGAGGTGGAGGATATTATGATGAAACCACTCAATTATTTTACTTTTAATTAAATCAAAATTTATTTAATTTCGCAACTATGCCAAAATTCATATCAACCACGATTATTTCTGTACTAAAATAAACTCTTAAGTAAATTTTTCCGTTGTAGAGGAAAAACTTGTAAATCCTCCTACCAGGGTATATATATATATATATATATATATATATATATATATATATATATATATATATATATATATATATAATATAAACGTAAATAATTATGTAGCTTATAGATATATAAATCTACTTATTTTGATTCATCTGCCTGAGACCTACCATCCTTTAAAATGGATGCCTTAATTTTAATTTCTACTGCAATAGATTTTATTTTAGTAAGGAATAATTCCTTTATAAGTATCTTTCATTTATTGTTTGGAAAATACTTTCTTTTTTGAAAAATGGGCTATTTTTTAAACATAGAAATTGATTTAATTCTTTGTATGACAATAATGGAAATAGTTCGACATGCATTGTACGAGTATACAAAAATATTTTCATCAATAATATAATTAAAAAAATCTTTCTAATGATTCGCACATTAATGAGATAAAAATAAAATTATTATTTAATAAAATATTTTAATCTTCCAATGTACATGCATATATAATCTTTTGCTATATGAATGGCAAAAGATTTTCCCGGAAGATATTACTTTTCGATTGCTTGAAATTATTCTCTTTCACAGTTTCAAATATTTGAAATGAAACTCATGAAAAACATGGAAAATCTAAAATTCTATAGAATAAATGGCTGCAAAGTACAAATATTGAAAGTACATGTATATTAATTACAATAAGATGATTTTTCAAAATTTCAGACAACATTTTTAATATCTGTATTCTGAAAAGAACCATTCAGATTAGCGTAAGAATCATAATTGTATAATTTTCCATAGGTATAAAATTAATAGGTTCTTAAAGTGGGGAATGATTTTATGTAAATGTTATTCTATAGGTACATAGCGAAATATCTAGCAAAGCTATGCACTATGTATTAATACTTATTGAATTGTACATTTGTATAAAAGGTAAATAACTACAAGTATTTAACCTGTCATGGAAAACAAGTAATTAGAGTTTAATGGATATCGTTGTCTACATTAATTTTACGTTCGATATTATTAATTTACATAAAAAAAAGGAAATTTTTATTAATTGTAATATAATGAGTGACAAAAGAATATATAATTTAATTATCTCCTCTTAAATTGCTACAGCAATTAATTGCTAAATTTAGCGTGAAGGAAATCAATTATCTTAATAAATAAATTTTTATGAGCTTCCAATATTAATACCTTAAATGTCCAAATATGGCACCGATGGAAGTAAGTTAATCAAAAATATTCTGCTTCTACTACAAATTAGTTATTACATATCTTTTATCAATGAATTTTGCAATGATAACTATATTAATAAAATTATGAATATAAGCCAATAAGTCTCCTTTTAATCAATCGAAAATTACTTACTCACTATATAAGTTTATTGCAAAATGCTTTTACAACTGAAAGTGAAAATATCTCTGAGTGTAATCATTTGCTGAAGAAAAATATTTTTGCAGTAGTAAGTATTACTTTTCTTTTAATTCTATATATTGTCCCTAAGAACGGAAAATAAAACACATTAATACTAGATTCTATAATTATTTTTCCTTTTTTAACAACAAATCACACAAATTCTTAAACACATTTTTATTTCATTTGGTAGCTAAGTCGTAATAAAAGTTGATTAAATCCTCATTGGCTATAATCCATCATTTTTTTTAAAAATAAAGTCCTCATCTTTTATTTTTTTTACTTTTTATCTATCTTGAAATATCAAAAGAAGTACTGGGCGTAGTATGGAAGAATGCATTCTTTACATGACTTTTCAAAAATTGTTCTTTAACTTTTCTTTATATGACACGTTTTTATATAATAAAAAATCCAAAAACTTTAGAAGTCGAAAATAGTTGCAAAAAGACACATTAATCTAACTTTTTGAATAATAGTATTTGTTGGGAAGAAAAGAAAAAAAAAATTCTGATCTTTTTAAGCTATCAGAGATAATTCTGTGCAATTTTGAACTTGCATAATATCACACAGGCCATTTCTGGTAGAGCTCATAGTTCAGAACGTAGATCAGATTACAAGGAAAATATTTACTCTAATGCCTCAATCTCTCGGCTTCATTCGAAATTTGAAGTCCATTTCAATCTATTCAAAGAGTAGTAGCTCATTTTACCCTTCTGTATATTTCAGCACAGTTAAACCTCAAATTAGGATTCAATTCCCATTCATCCATCGTGATATTGAAATCTATAATCAACAAAAGTTTGCAGTTTTATTTACATGCCTAAAACTTCAGTCCCTAATTGATAACTAAACTGAAGTACTTCTCTTATTGCTTCGTAGCTATAGGAATTAAGCGAATTTTAATTTAAAGTTATATTTCTTTAAAAAAATATAGGTAAGACTTTGCTTTTCGCTTCTTTTAAAATATGATCAACTATTTATTGGCGAAAAAGAAGTTTATTTGACGTTGGTCAAGAAAACAAGGTAAGGGTACATGTTTTTTATGCTTACAAGTATGTTCAAATAATGTCAATGCAACCTTCAAAGAGTACTCATCCTCTATAAGCTAGTAATTACGTTTCGAACATAATAGAAAAAAACTGTGCGATATTTTCTCTCCATTTAAAGAAATGACAAGCACCATTTAAACCCTGGAAAATATGCAGAGAAGTTAAAAGTTCTTTTACTTCATCGCAAATATGTATTAGATGATGCAAAACTATCTCAGAAGCTGAGTCACGAGTTTTGCTTTTGATGTGACTTTTCCCCTAAATATTACTTAAAAGAGATTCTTACATTTCAAAATTGAATCACTTATTAGCCGATCCTAAAATTAAAATTTTTGCTTTTTCTTGATATTGCATTTCATTTCAAAAAGGGCTCTTACAAATTGGTGACGTAGAAATTAAATATTTCTTTGAAACCCTGCTTTACACTAAGCAATAAAAACATAATGAGCTACTTTGTATTAAATTTAACATAAGCTTTTTCGTTATTACTTGCATTGGATCAGCATTCAATTTTTCATCAAGACTATTCAATTTCCAATAAAATTTTAATCGTTTAAGAATAAACTAGATCAGATTTAGAACTGCATTGAAGCAAAAGATGTTTATTGGAATCAATAATAAGTCAGTATTTTTTTAATATTTACTACTATATTTTTGGCTCTATTTTATTTTTATTTCCAATTTCTGTAAATATACTTTTCCGTCGTTTCTTGTTTAATTCTCTGAAGTTTTGAAGTTATTTTACTTACACACATACGCACACACACACACACATATATATATATATATATTACTTAAATTTTTAAACTTCGTACATTTTGTATTGAATTTATACAGATATTTGAAAAATTTATAACTTTAATTTTATAAGAGAGAATTTCTATCACTACAAGATTAATATTATAATTCAAATACCTGAAATTCAAATACCATTTGTTAACAGCATTTTTTTTTTAAAAAAAATTTACTAGATGATTATTACTTTGACAATGAGTATTTTTATTATTAATTGGCTAATTAAAAGAATTGAATTCTTCCCCATGGAATTCAAAGCATATTTCTTTGTCCTGAAATGTATTCTGTACGAGTATTACCCCTAAAGAATTAGTTTTTGAGTCATAGCTATTAAATAACTGTTCACATAGCCAACTGCAATGCAGGATATAAAAGTATTTAAGCTAATTTAGTTTTCAAAGATATGATTCAAAGATTCGAAAACCAAACAATTACATACTACTTTAATTAATTAGAATTACAATGTTTAAAATAGAAATACTAAACAAATGTTTCAATTATATTTATTTATCGCATGAAATTGCAAATTACTTACAAATGGCATAGATAGTTTGCGAGATGTTTTTAGATTTCAACTTTTTTTCAAACAAAATATTTCATCATCTGAAATGAAATGGCGAAAAATAAAACTCTCAGTTTTTATATCTGATTCAAGTTTTGAACAATGATTTTAAACATAAGATCTATTTTAAGGGGGGGGGAGGACAACAAGGAAAGAAAAGACATTTTGAAAAAAACTATTCCCAGTTTTAAAAATATATTATACAGAGAGAATATGCACTCATACTCATTCATCATGAGATACAGTACATATTTATTTCAGAAAACTCGCTGACAATTCCATATATTGCAACAGAATTTTATTTCATATTATTCAGTAGTAAGTACATGACAAGGTCCATTGCGCCAAATATGGCTAATTTGCGTCAAACATTTGTTAGCCATTCAAGGGGCAATTGCTTTAGTTAACCGAAAAATGCCGTACCTGACCTCTATTCAAAAATTTCTCTTGTTTTTGTGTATATTTTTAATGTCTGCTTTCACCAATAGCGAACTTAATTTTCAATAGTACGTCATAATAAATTTCTCTTGAATTTTTCATTGGATTGAAATAAAATATTTGCAATATATGTCTGATGCCTACTTTCACCACTAATGAAAAACATTTTCAAACAAATGTTGTAATAAATTTCCCCCAAATTTTTTTATTCAATTGAAGTGAAAAAAATATCAAAATTAAGTATTTTATTTACTTATTCATATATATATTACCTTAAATCATTTGTAAACTGGAATAAAGATATGACTGAAAATTAATAACATTATTCAGAATTTTAAGACAGCAGTGAGACAGACATTTTTTTAGCCACCAAAGGGGCTATTGTTTAAGGTGAATCACTTTTGGCGTACTAGATCACTTTTTAATTTTATATCGTTTCCTTCAATTTTAATTAAACTTTACTTAAATATATTCAATTTATTAATTTATCGTTTCCTTTAATTTTAGTTACATGTAGCTGATATCACATTCAATTTAATTATCTATCGCTTCCTTTAATTTTAATAACGAAAAAGTTTACAATTGTCCATTTCTCGATATTTCATCGTTTAATTTAATTCTAATAATTAATTGAGTAATTTAATAATTATTATAAAAATGCGCACCTTGGGTGCTAAATTTGTTCCTTGCAAAACCTTTGCATAGTACTTTATAAATTTTAGACTATTTTCTACACAAGAAAAAGGGAAAAAAGGGTAACAACTGGCTGACTAGAAAGATGGTCAAAAACAAAGACGAATAGTAAGGTTATTACTAGAAAGTGTCACCCTTGCTTACCTAAATATTGCTAACCCTATTGAAAAGAAAAATACATATTAGGTATCTCGGAGTCTTAGTTCTTTTACTTCTCTATAGAAGGTATAGGTGTATATTTTAGATAAAAATGAGTGGTCGGCCCTTAGGCGTATATTTCAGATGAAAGTAAGTGGTCGGGATATGTTATAACTCTTAAATGATTATGAAACATAAGAGATCAATAAAAATGATTTCGTATCACTTAAATAATGCTTATACAAAGAAGAAAAGATGGAATTTATGAGTAATAAAAGATTCATAAATATTTGTCACTAAGGTTAAATTAGAGAACACTGTGCAATCCATTCAAGTGATATCTTCACTTCTCAGTGGCTGCAGAACAACAGTCCGGTGTGGCTGTGCATTATCACTCATAAAAAGGAAATCTGGTCCAATAGCACCTTGGAATACACGTGCATGTGGAAGGATCACCTCCTTAAAATAGCGATCTCCTGTTATAAAACCTCTGTTGAAAACGTGGGGCTCAGTTCGCCGGTTCAACATAATGCATCCCCAGATGACAACTCCAGAACCACCGTAAGGGTCCCTTTTCGTGATGCTACTGGAAGGATACCGTGCCCCATCCTCTCTCCAAATCAACTGGCATTGAGAATCTCTTGTGGCTCTGAAACGACTCTCGTCCGTAAAGAGGACATGACTCCATTGATAAGATGTCCAGTTTTTGTGCTCCTTACACCACTCTAAACGGTGCTGCCTATGGCCAAATTTTAAAGGGGTGCATCGCTTAAGATGGCGGTTGAATACGCCACCTTTATGCAGGCGTCGGCCCAGAGTAAACTGCGACACTTTTCGCCCTGTTGCTGTACACAGTTGCTGAGCAATGGCGCTTGCTGACTGGGATTATCCTCTTCTCACCTGAAGTACAATACATCGGTCCTCCACTGTAGTTTTTTTTTCTTAGGGTGACTCCTACCAACCTTTCTAATAGCTGTACTTATAGTTTGGAAGGCTTTCCAAGCGCGCGAAACGACATTGTTATTGATTCCAAACTCTTAAGCTACACTGCTCACACTGTGCACCTCCTCCAACGTTTCGAACATTCTACCGTGTGTTAAATCATCCAGAGGATTTCTTCTACCCATATTTCACGAAAGAACTCCCTTGCACTTGCAGCAAATGTCTTTAATTGCGCTTCTGTTCTTCCTTTTATTGTAGTCATGAGCTGCGCGCCCCTACTACATGAGTTTTGCGTACACTTACGTCGCCTATGATGTTTTGTTTCTGTTCATATGCATCACCTTTCTACTAAATTTCGTGTTCATTGATCGTAATAACCCTTTTTCTGTAATTTCATGGCTATTTGCTTAAAATTCACATTCTTGCTTAAGTGTTGTATACCAGTATATATATATATATATAATTATATATATATATATATATATATATATATATATATATATATATATATATATATATATATATATATATATATATATATATATATATATATATATATATATATATAATCGAGTATACATTTCGAAGTGTCCAGCTGTTATAAGTACTGCACTATTACATCCCATCAATATCTAAACGGAGTATAAAAATTCTTAGTACATGACAAGTGTAATTTAAATTTGCTATATCCATATCTGCCGTATTACCAAGGGAATGGTGAATATATAATTACACGAGATTGGAAAGGAAACAATTTATGCTGTGTGTTTATAATTATAAAAATAACTCTAGCTTTAATTGAACTGTTTGATTCTTTCAGATAAGGGTATTGCTAAAAATAAGTCTATATAATGAAAGGAAGCTCCTAAGTTGCAAAATACTTTGGTTGAAATTGATCTCCACCCTCCCCCACCCTAAACAAAGAGCAATAATTTCCTTATGAGAAGAATTTTTTTACACTGTAGTAAATCCTTTGTTAGTTTTTATCATATATTTAATTATATTACACCCTCTAAAATATCATAATATGATGAGCTAGATCGCAAATATTTTTAAAACGTTCCTCTTTGAAAAGGAATCTTCTCAATAGTACAAATTTTATATCAGATTTATTTGACTTAATATTCATTATAATCAAGCAACACACAACGAGATCCGAATATATGGATAAATATTTTCAATAATTACGATAGCAATAATAGTGATAAATTTACGGAAATTCGGCTTAGAAATTTTTAAAAATAAATGAAATTGATAAAAATATTCAAAAGAAAAAAAAATTAAAATCTGAAATTACATTTGCAAAATAAGACTTTTATACAAAAGTAAACTATCTAACAAGCTGAGCTAAGTTATCGACATTTGCAACTTCGAAGAACAGAATAGTTTTGTAATTTCAAAGAATAAATCTATAAAATTTTATAGATATTTCAAATATAAACATAAGAAATTAAACGTAAGAATACTATAATAAAAGAATAAACTAGAAAGCATTCTTTTTACTCCTTAAATATTTCAAGGCTGTCCCTTAGCTATCGTCACTAGTTTAGGGGGGTAAATTAAGATGTTAACCAAAAAAATGCATGTATGTTATAAGAAATGCCAAAACTTGACAATTTTCAGTAAGTTATGGGTTTTATGGGCATATTTTAGTTTTATTACGAAGAAGTGTAATTTTTTAATAATGTAGCGTATAGTAGTAATGACATTATGAATCCTTAAACTCCCCGTCAGCAGTTATTTATATCTCTTTGAATTAAGAAAAAATACTTTGATGAATGAAAAAAAATCATTTATGAACTCAGATAAATTAAAATAAAAACACATGTCACTAGTAATAAATGCTGAAATGAAAGTAAAAAAAAATTGATTCTAAATTAAATAACTTCAACAAATAAAGAGGGTATAACTGCTTGAAGAAATAAAGTTAAATTTTCTCAATTTTGAGTTAAATGGTAAATTTTAAAAAAGAAAGTAATATCATAGTTTTCTATTTAATTTTGTATGAGAGCTCAGATATTATTATGTATTAAACAAACATAAAGATGAAATCTTCCTCTAAATTTCTGTGACCTCTTTACCATATGATACATGAAACAGAGAAAGGTAGATTCTGTGAGAACATGCAATGAATCAATACATCATAACATCGCTTTTTATATACAGATGTCAATGAAAATTTTGTGAGAGGGGGGAGGTTAAACATGAAAAAAAACAATGTAGTCAGAAAATAATTCATTATTATCAAACAATAACATAAACATAAGTTACATAATTTTTATATATTTACTGTAATTATAATCACAGTTGACTTTAGTTTCAATAAGGATTTGTTACTCTGAATTGAAGCTAAAACTTCTTTTGTTTCCTTAAAATTAGTGATTTCCCATTTAAATACGAGTTGAAATTTAGTATATTTGGATATGATAAAACCAATAGAAAACATCTTTCTTTCTTCTTTCTTGTTTGTCTTTACTTGTTTCACTGTAGGTAGAAAAAGAGTTTACTCAGAACTATAACAAAAATTGTGACAATTCAAACTTTTTGTCATATGGATCAGATGGGCGTTAATTCTGATGATAAAAATTATTTATGATGGTTTGAAATTACTTTGAACTACCATCATCTAACAGAAATATTTCTGATGAAAAGAATGAAGATATATTTTTTAATTTTAAGATTAAATATAATTTTCAATATAAAGTTTTTTTTAGTTTGCATTATTTTCCTTCCCAGATTTTCAAAAAAATTCATTAAGTCTTGTCATTTTCTTACATTTCTATAAATTTTGATGTGTTAACTTTCTGTTTGTTTTATTTATTTTATGCTGTGTGTTTAATAAATACGGAATGAAAAAAAGTTTTTCAACAATTGTCAAAGAAATATTTCAAGAATTTTGTTGTATGTAATTTTACTACAATTCAACCAGAATTAATTACTATAATAATTACTTACGAAGGAGGTATTAAGTAAACATGAAAATTACAAGAACAATTAAAAAGAAAAAAAAAGGAAGACGGAGAAAAGAAAAGAAAGAAAGAAACAATTAGAGCTAAACATAAAATGAAATAACACACATTTCACTGAATTCCTTGAATTCATTAAATTAAAAAATTTCGAACGTTCATGGATTATCTTCTTACATCCATTTGAAAATTTACAAATAAATTATACTCAAGTCCTTTTCCATAAAACGAAAAGAAAATTAAAGAATGGAAAGGCAGCCAACTTCAGCGATTTGTCACCAAACAGAGCATCCCTCAGCAAAAACGAAATGCCGTCACGCGGTCATTAACTGAAATTTATTGCACCCCCTTTATATATCTCTCCCATGCTCTGGAGAGACTTCGAACTACACCCACGCTTACTTTTCTTATCAATCCTTACTTACTCTCTTTATGGTACACACATACAGAGAGAGACCTTAATTAATCTATCATTAAATTACATGACTCGCCAGCGAATAGTTCACAGATCCGGAAAAAGAGCCATGTACGACAAGGAGGACTATAAGTCACATATTGAATCACAAGAATTTGGAGTTAATGGTTTTGTTTTCCATAATTTTTTACAAAATAAAGTTAAATCAGTCATTGTCGAATACAATATTTCTAAAAACTATTGAACTATTATGTCTTTTTGATTTGACTCTTATAAATTTATGTTGGAAATGTAAGGGAAAAAAAGTTTATTTTATGTGACACAACTTATTACATTCAACATATACGAAATATATTTTTGCATTTTCAATGTTTTTTACATAAATAAAAAATTAATTTGTTTTAAATTTAGTTGTTGAGTTTTACGTTTGTTGACTTCATTTTAAAATTATTAAAAAGGGAAATACTGTTTTTCGACATTTTTTTCTTTTAAAACTTATTCATTTAGAAAAAATAAACAACACTAAAGACAATGTTGTAAAATTTATGAAACATTCAAAAGAATTTACTGTTATTATTATATCTACCGTTTTAAGTTGCTCGGAATATCACGAGGTATTAAAATGCTTGTTAGATAATTTTTTCACAGGTATTATGGTAGGAATACAAATATTACATTTTGAAGTATGTAAAAGGAGTACACAATGTTGCAATTATAACTAATTTAATTACAGTTCTAAATTTTTTTTTAATTTCTCTAAAGCAGGTTTCATTATATATTCACTAAAGTATCAACAAATTTCAGCAATAAATTATAAATAAATATCACATAGAATATTTTTTCTTGCATTGGAAATAAAAAGTTAAATAATACACATTTATAATTTTCTAATGCATTTAATTTCAAAAATTATTTAGCATTTTTAGATTCAAATTAATTTATTATTGATTGTAGTTGTATTTAGTTTTATGAATGCAACTTTGATATTAATTTTATTAAATAGCAACTTTTAATATCATTAAGACATTTAATGATATTAAAACAATAAATAAGGTATGTTGGTTAATTTACGTTTAAAATAAATTTACATGTAGAACATTGATACTGTCTCAATTTTTAATTGAAAAGCTTTCTTTTATTTTGCTAAGTATTATGTGAAAATACCCAATTGAAAGGAGTTTCAATCTATCAATGAATTTTTCCTTTGAAAAAATGTATTTATAACAAAATTCAATTCAGTTAATAACTAATTAAGTTCAATCTTTCCAAGTTTTCTTTACACATTCTTCAATTCCTTTTCATAATGTTAAATGTTGTTCTTTAGTTGATTCTATTTAAATCAAGAATGAATAGATAACATTTCTAGTAAAAAGCCTATATTACAAATTAAAAATCGAGTAAATTATAATCAAGCTTAAGGTAGCTTGTTAAATATGAATTTGCAGAATTTTAAGTTTATACTACATAGAAAATGAAATACTTAAACTGAATGCCAAAATTATGTACTTATTTTAATAATATTATAATTCCCTCTTTTCAAAATTTTAATTTAATCACATATAAATGTATTTGTCCTTTTGCCAATATTTATGAATTATTATTTTTATACCTGCAAGTAGTTATTTTAGACAAAATCTTTAAATGATTAATTTAAAAGATTATAACCTAGAATCATAATGACTAATAACTGATAAGAGAGTTTACCCTTCTTATTCTTGCATTTACTCATAATAAATATATTAATAAGATTGATTTGATTAAGGAACATTTTAAAATGTTAGTGTTTTATTAGCTAAATTAAATTTCGTATTAATGATGAGTGACTAATAATGTGAAAGTTCTGTTATTGTGCTATTGTTGCTAATCACATTTTTGAGGGACGTTCCCAAAAGCGAGAAATATAATGTGTAATTGAAAACCTACTCAAAAAAAATTGTCGAACGGTTATGCAATATGGAAAGAATACTAGAAAGTTTCAGAGCAACAATTCCAATTGATTTGAAGCAAAACGCATGTAAATGTTCTATTTTAAACATTGTTACCTAAGAAACTATAAACATTTACCTTCTAAACATCCAATTCCAAAATAGTGAGAATTTCATTTCACTCTATAATTCATCAATTTTTTTGTATTTAAAGGATTAAAAAACCATCCGTATACTTTCGATTAACGTACAATTTAATGTAAAATGAATCAAATTAGAACAGAATTTTGATATTTCTATAATTATACTTATTTTGCATTTTAAAACAATTCTTCCACTATGAATTTCGAATATTTTTCAATCAGTTTTATTTACTACTTGGAATTACCTTTACTTATACATTTGACTAGAAAAGAGAAAATTGAGTAATTAACATCAATTAGTAATAACATTAAATTTGAAAATTACTGAATGAGCATTAATGAATACCTCTTTCAACGAAATAAATTTGAAAGAATGAAAATATATTTTTGACAGGAGATTATATATATCAATAAATTTAAATAATTTATATTAAAACCCGTGATTTCTGAATCATTCAAATGGACTACTTTACCCCACGTTTTCTAGTTTTTAATCAACATATTTTGAATAATGTCCATGAAAATGAATCCAAAAGACCAATACTATAACTTCTTGATAAGTCTTTTTATAATTAGCTGATTGTTAATGTTAGAAGTATTTAAGAGTAAGACGCTAACTAAACCCTCCAGAAATGCTTGAAAGTAAGAATTCAAACGATTTTGATGAAATAATATTCATATATAATTTTCCATTAAATGAATAGCTAGTGAATAATAAACATAAATCCATATTTAAGTTTTAACAAGAAGTTATCCAAATTAATTAAATTTAAACATTTTCAGAATACGTATTGATTACAATAATATTATACTTCCTATCAAAAATTGGTATAATTGCTATTAATTATCCAAAAATCTGTATTTGTAATCAATAACTTCAGTAAAAATTATTCTGATAATGACATTCAGATATAGTATCAACAACCATTGTAGGAATATTGATTTCCATTAGTATTCAAATAGGTACGGCTATTCTCAAAATTCTCCAATAATATAATGTCCCTTACTAAAAATTGAAATTATCAAACAATTCATCAACAGAATCTATTTTGGTGATTTGAGATAAATTATAAACTATATAATTTTATTTATTTAATATCTTAGAGAAGATTTCAGCGTTATAGATAATTTACATCAAATCTTTATGAAGCCTAAGTTTCATTAGTTTTTTTTAGAATGATGAGGAATTTAAATGAATGTCAATTTTAAGGAAAGCGAATCATTTCACTTAGTAGCTTCCACAAATTATATCTATGTACAACCAATTGAAATTTTTTTATCATGGGTACTATACTTTTAAAGGGTTATAAAATATGAGCTACTACGAAATATCAGAATTCGGAAATCATATAAGAAGTTTACTGATAATGATTTTTTTTTAATTTAAGGGAAAATTCGCATTCTAAGATTTAAAAACAACGTTATTATTATTTAAAAACGCTTCGCCTTCAACAAACTTAATTTATGACTTTCGTCAAATTATGTAATGTATATGTATCTAAGTAATATATATAAAATAAATATATCAGACAATTTAACCTAAATATTCATTTTTTGACTTATAAGATATTTTCATTAAAACATTTTCATCATTTAATATTTTTAAATAGTCACACATTCTCACATTTAAACTAGGAAATACACTTCACCTTAAAACTTGTCATATCTTGTTTTCCCTCATATATGAAATGCCATCTAATTAAACACCAAAGTAGTTTAATTAACAATATATATATATGCGGTAAATAGGTAACTTAGCTTGAATTTTGTTCAAGTACCGAGGAATCCTTGATGCCCATATATTATTAGAATTACTTTTGTTTTTTTATGTTTTAATAAAAGTTTGATGGAAAAGCCAATGAAAACATTTATCGTATACTTTCGTATACATGGCTAAGATTAAGCTGTAACACAAATTGCTTTCGGGGGAAGTATAAGCCCAATTTTCAAATTTCCAATAAAAATTCCTTTACATATTTATAAACAATGAAAATACTTATCTAAATCTTTCTTTTTAATTTTTAGAAGCAAATTTTGCTGCTCAAACCAAATGCAAATTTTCATTTTTTTTACTTATACATATCGAAAAACATTTTAAGGACTAAATGCCAATAAATAAAAAATTTCTGAGCATTGCCAAAAAAAAAAAGCCAATCCTATATATTTGCTTTGTTAGAAACACG
Organism: Nephila pilipes; assembly: GCA_019974015.1. Classification (NCBI taxonomy): domain Eukaryota; kingdom Metazoa; phylum Arthropoda; class Arachnida; order Araneae; family Nephilidae; genus Nephila; species Nephila pilipes. Next base: position 697,904 of record BMAW01101755.1, on the reverse strand, counting down.
AAAAGTTTCATTTTCTGCGACAGCCTTTCGACCGAGACATCTTATTTCGAAGAAAAGAATGAAAACAACAACGAAAGCTGTTTGGGACATTTCATCAGATTGCTCTGATGGAAGTCATTTTCTCACTGAAATAATTATACTGCAAGAAAAGGTCTAAAGGTCATGTTCATCATTTTTAACAAAAGTCTGTACAATGGCATATAACGTATTTGAGAAAAATTTCTCGCGACAGATGTTTTTTGAATATGATTGGAAAACTTGAATAAATGGTATGAAACTATTCTATTATAGAAATACTTTTTTTGAATCTCATGAAAGTAAACTTTAACATAATGATTAAGGATTTCTTATAACGGTTAATTTATGTCAAATAGCAAATGATTATGTATTTGTCTTAAGATCTTTCACCTCGTAGCCCTTTCCTTTTGAAAATTACATAAAAAACTGAAATAATAATATAAGAACTTTAAGTATATCATAGTTATAAAAAAGGTTTTTTGTAATTTGAATTCATTCTTTTCAATAATGTTTCGTTTATTGTTTACCTAACTATATATTATTTATTAAATACTATAAACAAATCATTAGGTGAGTTTACCTATATTATCTAATGTTGATAAACATTTAATGAACAGTTTAAGAAGGAGAAATATTTATTACTATTTCTATAATACATTTAAAATTCTTTAATTTAGACAAAATAACTCTTGCCAATATATCTTTAATTCGAGTAATGATTTGTAGTTTATTTTTTTCGTTTAATTTAAATCTGTATAAAACTTATCCTTACGTCCTTGTATCATGACAGATGGAGTGTCACGATCATCGAACATTGGTTCTTTATTTTGGATGATCCAGGTTATTCTCTTTCAAATCACAGTGGAAGGATCGGTAGAGAGTTATTGAGCACAACATCCTCAGAACGATCACTGATTCAAATGGGACCAAAAGACAATTTATTTATCTTTTTGGTGATCCTTCACTCCTTCCAATGGCTCATATAAATAAGAAATCATCGCCAAGAGTGTCACAATCACACACACACACACACACACACACACATATATATATATATATATATATATATATGTATGTATGTATGTATGTATGTATGAAAACTTAAATTTATTTCACCAAGAATGAAAATCAACCACTATTTGTAAGAGCAATACTCCATAATTTATCTCCTCCGAAAGGTTTGTTAATTGTTATTAAATGTTGAATTTAGATCATTAACCACAAAGTCAAATGATTTGTATTTTTGAGAAAGAGGAAGCTCTCCAATCACGGTGAGAGGAAAGTAAAATAATTGTGACAACTTTATTCAAAGAACAAGACTAACATTTGGAGCAACTACTGTTTTTTTTTTTTTTTTTTTTTTAATTTCGTCTGTTGTATTCTTGGACATAACATTTAGCAAATTTTCAAATCCTATTAGAGGAGGAAAGATGACAGAAAGGTGTCTCTATGAATAGAGGTTGGTTTTCATTCTTGGTGATATAACCTCATTAATATCTGCTCCATGGAGGAGTGAAGAATCACCAGAAAAAGAAATAAAACATTATTTTCTTCGGTGACATTTCTGGGGATAATGGGTCCAGTGACCGCCTCTCTTTATCCTTCATTTGTGAATTCAAAGACGGTAACAAGGATCATTAAAAATATCAATTAAAAATCAAATGAATGTACGCTGTTATTTTGTTAATATGTTATATAGGATTTGAGTGATTCAATGATGTATTTCACCCAACTATGTGTGATTCAGGCATCATGTGATAATCTTGCTTCGAATTTTAAAATTAAGTTTACAGAAACCCTATATATTAAAATTTTCATATACAGAATCTTGCTACTATTCTCGCATGTAGCTGTCACAAACCTTTCCTGATTTTAATTTTACTAGGATATTTATGGATGAAGACATTATTCATTATTTATGTAAAAAGATAAAATAATTCTACTTTAACGGGTTCGTACCTCTTCTGTGGCCTATGTAGTAAAAATGAAAGAGCATAAACATTTGCAATGGCAAATATGCTAATTTGTGATTACTAACATGAATGCTTGACTGTAATTTATTTAATGAATTATGGTTCTATCACCGATTTAATTTCTTGAAATGTTATTCTCTTATTGCTAAGAAATGTCTTAGAAAAATTTCTTTTTCATTATAAAAATAAAATCAGCTATGAATCTTATTCACATTAATCATTTAGATATTTCTCATCCAAAAACACTTTATTACTGTAAAATTTATTTTATTTATTCTTAAGAATAAATTATTGGAAGACCAAATATTTCAATCTGCTTCAATGTTTCGTGATACAGTCTACATTATTGAAGAACAGTATAGTTTATTTTCAATTTTTTGAGGATAAATATAATAGTTGTAAGCAAAAATAATTTCTGTTTGAAACATTAACATCAATTAGCTTGAATTTAATGTAACAAGATGCTGCAAGATAATCAACATTGAATGATTTAAACATATTTACCGATTTAATTTATTCGAGTTGTATAGTTAATAACTCTTGATTACCATTTCGCGAAATTTTCTTTTTCAATTTCTGAAAAAATTCTTCTAATAGATAAAGAGCCTTCTAATAATAGAAAATTATCATTATTATTGGATTAATAAGAAGTATTCTTAATGTTCGGAACAATAGGAATTATAAGTAATTGTTGAATTACAACAAAACAATCTATAATTACATGTTTTACATAATTATAACATATTATTCGTTTGGAAATCTATTAAATAAGAAAATAAGAAAGGCCCACAGTTTATATGCGCGCATCGAAGAATATAAGAAAAATATAATGTCTTAATCTCACTTTATTGTTTTCTGAATATTTTTAATAGTCATAATTTACGAGAAACAAAGCATTTAATATAAAATTTTGGTTATAGAATACTTTGTTTCATATTGCAATAAAGTATTCAATTCAATTTACGTTTTTGTCCATAAATTGTCTGTAATGCCTTTTCTAATTCATCTAATTCATCTACATATTGTATTTTCGTTATTAATATTTCACTTATTTATTTCATTTTTTATATTTAATAATATTTTGCTTCATTATTTCTACTCTCATTTTTTTTATTGTTTTATCTTGTATTTTGAATTTTACTATCCACAAATCTATGTAATTTATTTACACTTTTGAAAATTCAAGAGAGTAAATTTGTGAAATAAATGTTTCTTTGCAAAATTTATTTTTTAAGGGTGAAAAATATTAGTAATTTTAAAAAATATGAGATGATAGGTTTGAAATTCCCAAAGAGTTCCTTCAAAATTATTTAATAATACATATTGTACCAAAAGTTTAGAAAATATGACAACATTTGCAAATAGGCTGAAAAATCTAGAGATTATTTAGATTAAATTATATGTTTACAAAAAAAGTTATATTTTTATTTTCGTTTGTAACATATAATTTTATCTGTTGTAAAATAAATAAACCATAGTTACGATAGTAATAACCACAGACAATTTTCTGTGAATTAAAAAAAGTGAAATAACATTTTTTATGTGTGTATCCCCCACTATACATATATAAGTATAGATAAATTTAGAATTTAAAGAAAATAAGAACATGTAAAAAGAAATAGATCAACCATTTTTTTTGACCTCATAAATATGCTTATCTAATGAAATAGTTAATTTCATCAAGTTGTTTGGGTCAAGTTTATACCATGCTTTTTTAAGGTTGACTTCAATTCCGCGACATTAGAGAAATGCCTAAAATAAGCAAACACTTGACCGACGATTATTACCCACATGTTCTCTATAGGATAAAATTCGGATTGTTGGATGACTTATCCAACACAGAGATATTGTGGGAGTGAAGACACTTTTTGCGTTGTTTGCAATAATAAATGCATTGTCCTAATGAAATTCCCCTGTGGACCATGTAATACTTATTTCAGCAAATGGTAGCAAAGTACATATTAATCATCTGGCGTTTGGAGATTATTCAGATACCTGTGCATTGAAAGCAAATAAACCCAAAACCTTGACTCGGTCATTACCTTGCTTCAGGATGAAAAAATAATTCGGCTACTTTCAAACATGATTCCAATAATTAACCTAATTATCGGATTCATAAAGAGTCCAATTCTTTTCATCAATAAAGTTGACCAGTACCATTTGTCACCATAGGACACTTGAAAACGAGACCACTCTAATTTTTTTGAGATATGTGACGTCGTTTGAATCCCCATTCTTTTGCATTTCCGATAAACCAGTGTTTTATACTGTTTTATTCTTCTGAGAATCATAATGCACATGCAACTTGTCTTACGAACATTTTTTCTAAAGAAGCAACTAGCTTTTTAAATCATCTATAGACCTTTCTATTAATGACCCGCTGTCTTCAAATGCAATAATTTGCTTCATATTTTTTTCCTCTTAATATTATTAGCTATATAATGCATTTCGACTTCGGTTTAAGAATTATTGTAAAATCGATAGTAGACTTTACTTTCAATTTTATTTTTAACAATTCAGTAATCTCATCAGGAGATTGATCCATCTAGCTTTCGGAATTTCAAATTTAAATGCTAATATGTTATATTGATTTTTTATTTCCTGCTAATGATGTCACTTGTACAATTTATATAATATCGATTTATTAAGAAGAAAATAAGTTTCTAATCTTTGTGGGATGTATTTAATATTATTTTGGTTTAATATTGAGTAGTTTTATGCATTTAAGTAATCTTTATGAAAAATATTATATCTATAATTAATCTAAATAATTTTTTTGATTTTCCATTCCTGTGACTGTTTCATCTTATGTTTGATTCACAAAAAACTTTATCTGAGTTTTTGACTCGCGGTGAAATAAAATAATTCTGAATTAAAAATAATATTATAGTAATAGTATAATTATATGTCAATAAAAAACCAATAATAATGATATAATTCAATAACAGCATCAATAATAATAACAATAATTCAATACTAAGAACAATAATTCGATAACAAGACTAATTATTTTTATTATTGTAATAAAATAATACAATTGTATAATAATAATATATATATTCTACAATAATTATAATATAGCAATACTAATATAATTGTATGATAAAAATTATATAATTTTATATTAGTATTATATAATACTGCTAATATAATTCTATAGCAATATTATTAAAATAAATCTGTAATAATAACATTAATAATAACATTCAACAATAATAATAATAATTGCGTAATTCTATAATAATAATAAGAATATAATTCAATAATAATATTATATATTAATAATGATAAAATTCTATAATATAATTACATGATAATAATAATATTATAATTCAATAATAATATATATTAATAATGATTAAATTCTATAATATTATTACATAATAATAATACAATTTGATATAATAACAATTAATATAATTATTATATAATATTTATTATTATAAAATTATTATGTAATTATTATGATTATATTCTTTTATTATTATGGAATTATATTACAATTCCATAAAAATAGTGATATATCATCCCGTAATAATTAACTCATTATTAAAAATATGTTACAAAAGGAAAAAAGTAAGGTATGTAATTGCAGATAAAGAAATTGTTTTGTCTGTTAGATATGCAAATGATTTAAGTTTCAGTCGCATCGACTTCAATTATGTCAGCAAATTCCTGACTTACCACGCTACTAAGAATACTTTAAAATGTCCTATGAAAGCGCATTATTTTGATTTTAACCAGTGTATCTAGTTTATTCTATCGCTATGCCTTAGAAAAGGCCTTTGAAAAAATAACTTCAGCTTATAAGAACAGTTGGATGCCTTTGATAATGTTGCATCATGAAAGTTGACAGATATTCCGTCGGATTGCACATCATATAGATCACTCATATGTTACAGTTCTACATTTTTGTCAGGATTGGGTGAAAGGAAGTTATCACTAGTGATATGTTGGCTCAGGGAGAGAGCAGATTGAAGAATTCAAACCTCAAAGCGAGAAACACAACAACTGCAATAATTATGGACATTATGCGAACAGAAATGCTCTCTCTGTAACATTCTGTAAGTGCCAGAACTAATAGCAGATTGATGCATGCTTCAAGAGATTGCTTGCTTGAGAACTATCACGAAGATTGACCAGACGCCACAGCAACGTCAGCAGAAACAGTTATGCTGCCACGAAAGAACAATATGAAGTCAAGCGGAATGGCAGAGGATTTCAGTGGTAAGTTCCGCTTTTTTGGGGGGGATGTTTATAACCGCATCCATGTGAGGAAGCAACTAAATCATCTCTACGATGGATATCTTGACACTCTGTAATAATAACAGTATAATTATCTAGTAATAATGATAAATCATCCTCTAACAATAGCTACAATGCTCTATAATTATAATGATAATGTTGTTCTATAATAATTTTCATATAATTCTACATTAAAAATCATATAATTCGATACACAATAATAATATAATAATTCTATAATAACATTTCCGTGCAACATGATATATTCTGCTGAATGTAATTAACATACATTATATCTGAAATAAGTTACGATGTTATGTTTTCCTTAATACAATAAGCAAAAAAGGCAATTATACTGCAACATTAAACTGAAACAATTATCAAAGGAATTTAATCCAAAAGCACTTTAAAAATCGCCAGTGTGAACTCCAATTCTTAAGAAATATAATTATTTTACTTCTAAGCTATCGAATTGCTCTTTTGCTTTTTGGAGAATTTATCTTAAATTGCTTTCATTCGGTCCTGAAATTCTCGTCCATTATTAGGCGTGTGAAAGCAGTTTAAATTAAATTAATGTTTTTGACTTGCTTACTTTATCTGAATTCTTTTTATATCTCTCCGATTTCATTGCATAAGGCATTTGTTATTGTATTTTTTGATAAAGTTTTGGGTTTTTGCTCATCCATGTGCAATAATTTTACCATATTTTGAATATGATCTTTTATTGTATTCACTATATTCTTACATTTCCATTTAGAAGGCATCCGTGAAATGTACCATAGCATGTTGAAGAAAACACTTGCCTAAAAGAATTCTGAAGACATTAATCTTTGTCATGCCTATTCTTCAGGTCAAGAAAAACTGCAAAGAAAGAAAATGATGGTCTTATTTTTGGCAATAGATATTACCAGATACTTCCCATTTCTTCATACATACTTTCATATTTTCTTTTCATCTCAGCTCTTTTCTTTATTATTTTCAATGCTGATTAATCTTTAATTTAAATGAAAAAGGAGGAATGTTTTTTTCTTTTTTGAAAAAAAATAATAATGGGAAGATTTATGTATCATTATACACTTAAGTTATTTTCTTTCGTTTAATGAGATAAAGCTCCCAAAGTGTTTGAAAAATTGTATTTCCCCACAAAGCAGTTTAACTTTGAGATGGGTTTCTTTCATTTCGAATTCAATACAATAGACTAAGCTCTTGTCTATGATTGAAAGTAGAACAAGTTTGAGTAAAACGATTTTACATTTATGAGTGCACACACACATTTATGAGTGCATTTATGAGTGTGTGTGTGTGTAAGCGATATGTATTATTAAGATACTGCCTAATATTAAAAGAAGGTTTTGGTATGAAAATTATTATGTAAGGGGTAGAGAGCATATGGGTATCAATACTACATACCCATATACACTTAATGTTTTACATTTTATTAAAATATGAATGAAATTTTTAAAATGAATTGTAATAAAGAATATTTTCATGGGAATCATAATTATAATATGCTTAATTTTTCTAATAAAGTTAATAGTAAAAGAAAAAAAGGGTAAATGGCATGAGAAGGTATATATCAAGGTATTGCAGTTTTTAAAAAAATAAAATTTATATTTTAAATAATTAGTTTGAAAAGGACTTCAAGATTAAAAGCATTATATAAATACTTTCAATTAATGAACAAAGAGGGAATAATGGATAAATGAAGAAGAAGAAATTAAATATGATAAATAAAGAAGAAATTAAAATATTATGGAATTTTGTTCCAAATATAAATAAAACAGTACTTGTTTACATATAGCTTAGAATATTTGAAAATATTTTAGAATTATAAATGTAAAATTGGTAACTCTAATAATGATAATTAACAAAAGGATTATTGTAGTTAAGATTTATTTATAAATCCTTTGATAAAATAAATTTTAACATTGCTTTAATTACTTAAAAAATTAAATCCTATTAATATTCAAAAAGGTATTATATTTCATAAAAAATATATGAGGCTTCATTTATAACAGTTTTAAAAATTTATTGAGTAATCATAAAGTAATTATAGGTATTATAAAGAATTAATAAATTAAGAATACCAACGTGTGATTATAAATAAACTAAGTATAGTTAAGTTTAAGAATCTCAGAATGATTATGAATAAATGTACAGGTTTCTATCAGATTTATAATTTCTATAATTACAATTCTGTATTCAGATTTGTAATTCCTTCTGCCCCCACCAAGATCTATTTCAAAATTGTGTAAAGCACTGCGTGATTTTTAAACCTTTTAATCCCACAAACTATCTGAAATGTCATAACAAATAATGAAAATCATTGTGCTGCGTTCATGGTTGTGAGAGGTAATAACCTAATCTTTGAAATTCAGCATCATCTTTTAGTTTCATTTATTTTTCTAAAAAATGTGAGCTCCTTCTATCATGAGTTTGTTTTAAACAGTTGTTTTGGATATTAAAAGGAAATAGTATCGTTCTTCACATTTTTTTTTCATATTTCCTGCCATTCGCATATCATGTTTCCTGCCATTATAACTAGAATTTCTGCATTATTAATAACCAATTATACATAACTTTAAGACACACACACACACACACATATATATATATATATTCTTCCTGTGATTTCGATCCTTTCACAAACTGAAAAAAGCAAGCATATTGTCTGATTATTTTCTACTCAAAATTCTGTTTCTTTGAATATGTTAGACCTTTTTTATTCAGACTTCATAATTTTTATTTGATTTAGAAGCTAATTTTTGGATCTTTTTCAAGTTAATATATTAAATCAATATTTTTAACTTACAACTGAAAGCTGATACCATATTTATATATATATATATATATGCATAATTATTTTAAATAGTTTCTTTACGACTAATATTATTTTTTGGGAACAGCCAGATTTTCCTTAAGAACAGGAAAATTTAAGGCTCCATTCCATCGGTTATGTAGAATTTGCTAAGACTGTAATTCATATAACACTTTTATTCAGAATATTTTCACAACTATAGACAAATGTGTATAATAATAAAATAAAAAATTTCGGAAAATGAAAAATAATAAACGCTTCTCTTCAGTGATTTTTAAAAATATATTTTGTTCTTTTTAAGGTGATTCTCTAGATAAGATTTTTAATTCTTGAAGAATGCCTAAAGTTATTTTCTGTAAATAGAGAAAAAGTATGACTCATTAGAATCTGAAATCTTGCATTTTAATAAGTACATTTATAAAACATTTGGGAAAATAATAATTTTTTTTGGTTCTTATATTCCTTTTCAAAATTCAAGATGATAAATATTCGGAAACCTTAGATTTAAAAAGAAACTAGTGAAGGAATTTTAATAGAAGCTTGTACAAGTTTTGAGACACTGACTAATTTTTTTTTAAAAAAAAATGTTTTTGAGCTCTCCTTAAAAACATTTTTAGGAATATTAACCTTTGATAACTGTTTTAAAGGGATAGACTTAATACAATTAACAAAGATTATCTTATTTTAATTAGTTTTTTTTTCTTTTTATCTTTATCTTTATTTACTTTAATCTTTTAATTGATGTCTCACAAGAATTCTCAAGTTTCACATAAATCCTGAGTTAACTATAGATTAATACGATGAATGTTGGAGTTTTCTTATCGTTTCTTTAACTTTAAATTAGTTTTTTTTCTTCTATCGTCTGTATTGAGGATATTCGAGTGAATTCATAGCAATGTAGAGAATAATTTTAAACTTAGTCCAATTTAATTTATGGAACTGGAAATATATGATTCTATTTCAGATCATTTTACTACATTTTACAGCATTTTCATCACCCCTTTGGGTATCCTATTGATTATTTTTAGATATTTTATATCTCTAAATTCTGTGTATTAGAAACATCTTGATGGCTTCCCAATCACTAAAACAGTCTAATGCTTGTGTAACACATTAATTAATTAATTTAGCAAAGCGAAAGCTATACAGGGTGAAGAGAAATCCACATGTGTTACTGTAATTCCTGGTAAGCGATTGGAATTCCTTTGAGAATGGAATGAGGTGAGTAGTTTGAACCGGAATACTTTTCAGGATAATCTAAACTAGAAATGGCTTGGGATATGTTCAAACAGAAGATCTTAAGAGAACACATCTGAAAGAATATACCCGTATACCACATTATAATTAATCTTATAAGAATTAGCCAACATAGTTAAATGTAGGAATATGAGTCATTTTCTATAGCAATTAGCTCACACCAGTATATATCAAGGAGGATAAAATAAAGCTTAAATCAACCTGTTTACACCTAGCAAGCTATTTCGTGAAGTGTATAGCAGTTAACTATATATTATTGTACTAAATAGTACATAAGAAACTAATATATGAGCTGATAATAAATTACTTAATTATTACAGTTATTATAAGTTCAACCAATAATTGAAATTATTGAAAATTTTATAATTAATAGAAACTCGATTCAAAATGATTAATAAGAATTAAAAAATATATTAATAAGAAATTTGAAAAGATAAAAAATTTTTTTAAAAAGACAAAGAAATCCAAAAACGAAAAAGAACGATTGAAATAAAGGGTCCTTAAATACTTCTTCTGGATAAGGAAAGAAATTCGCAGTTCATTTAATTTTAAAGGTTCCAATTCTTCTCATTCTTCAAATAGATGATACTCGTTTCCTGTCAATGCTTAAGAGCTAGAATTACCTCTTGCGCCATACACCTATATTCATTTACTCGCCATATCTTATTAAACGATCCGCATGTTACATTCAATCATGGTTGACAGAAGAAGTCCATCTAAAAGCCTATGTGCAGGAAAGCATGAACTGAAGCAAAGTTGCAACTTCTTTGAATAGATATACTTCTAGCAAAGCTGTAAATTGGAGATAGATTTTTATCGTCCTGTTGTTTTGTTTTGCATCCTATTATCTTCATTTATAGTTAATTTAATATAATCCATAATAAATTCAAACTTTTATATTAATCCTGTTAAATTGAGTTTTTAATACTAATATCATTTCTTAGATATTAACAATTGGAATAAACATATGTGTCTTGCGAATGTCGTTTTCTACCTTACTAGATGATGAGGATATTCTTACGAATTGAACTACGTTCAGAAACTACATGAACAATATATTTTACCTTTTAGAAGACCTAAGACGCCAAGCCGAAACTGCTTACTCGCACGTGTACAAAGAATTAACAAGAATTCCGATTCGTACATCCAGGATATACTTGCCTTGTACCGAAAAGTTAATCCTGCTATGCAAAAAGGCGAGATAGAGGGTTATTTGAAGAAGGAGATAGCAGAAGATTAGGACCAGACCCTAATCCGGACTATGAAACAGCTGATGAATTTGTGAAACGTTGACGACAGATTGAAAACTTAAACGGACATAAACCCAGCCTAAATTTCAGTGGCTACCCAATGTTTGTACTACATCACCCTACACAAAAATGGGTGTAGTCATTAGCATGTAACATTTATAAGGAAGAGCTTCAAAAGATCCTACGGGAAATGCCGTAATCAATAAAGAATCTATATCCCTTGTGGACTTTGCATCTATAGTCCGGGAACAAGTCGTGGGGGAGGCTCTCGCTTGATCTCTTATCCAAGACGAAGCAATACCACTCAATATGACCAAGTTCAGTTAGGTAACAGCCTAGACGTTCAGTCAGGAATCTCGCTATTGTGCAGCTTAAAGCAGATCTGTGGAGAATTACCGAGAATCTACCTCTCTTTTACCAATGTAGGCGTCCGGTCCATGTAATGCGTTACTTTAGAGAGAGACAGAGAGTATTCGCAGAAGCAACAGCCTCTAGAGAATCCGACGACCGACGATATATGGGCAATGAATTCCAAAAAGGCTGTGACAATTATTAAAATCGACTTGCTGCATTCAATAATATACACAGCTCTCTATACCTTTGCCACACATTCAGTCTTCCACAGTCATTGTAACGAGCACACCACCCCCAGCGATTTTCGAAGCCTATCCAATGAGGAAACCTAAGCCAGGTACCTTTTTTCTAAAAGTTAAGTCGCAATTGAAAAGAATCCTGGGATGCACAATGCTACTAGAATAGAAAAGAACATGACAAATGTTACCGTGAATGGACAGTGTATAAAAGCCTTAGTTGATTCAGGGGCTGATTATTTCGTCATATCTGAAGGACTACGTCAAAAATTAAGTGCTCCAATGCTTACTTAAAAGGTGACTATTTTAAAATACTAGTCACTTCCGAGTGCTGTGTATTGAAAGTAGATCTGAATGGGGTGATTAGGCCTTTAGAGTGTTTCGTGTTTATTCAATACATCCATAAAATGTTACTTGAATGAACCCTTTTTAAAGCTACTGATGTCATTATAGACTATAGAAATGAAGTACAACTCGTTTAAATCCTTCTAGTGGACACAAAATAGAGTAAATTGGATTGCTTCGTTTTTGCCACTAGAGGATACCTAATTTAAGCCCATTCAATGAAGCAAATATGTGCCCTTAGTCCGCAAATCGAAGAGAGTGATGATGCTGTGATAATTGGCAAAAAATAGCTATTTGAATCAGTCACGATTATTGACATTGAAAATAGCTGTTGTAAGATGTGGGTAACAAATTGGTCGCAGCAAACTCAAATTATACTGAGGGGAATAAACATAGCAAAATTATCATCGATAATGGATGGTTCCATTAGTTATCTGAATGATAAGATCCGAGAAGATTATCAAGGGTATTAGCCCAGAAATCGAGTAACTCAGGAAAAATTAAGACACATGCTAGATAATGAGCTTACAACTGCCCAAAAAGACGAGCTACTGTATTTGCTTGAAGTATTTAGCGTGTAATCTATTTCAACAGGAAATCCGGGTGCACAACAATGAAACAAAGGATCAATAAAGGATTAAAAAGGATTTACCCCTTCTCAACAAACAGAAAAATATTATACAGCAAATAAATTCCTTACGTATACTTTTCGTATACAAAAACATGTAAGTCTTAAAGTATTATCCAAAGAAGTTAATTAAATTATATCATTATTATATAAGTTTTTTCAGTGCTTAAATCTATTGAAATAAATTTAAATATTTCTACAATTCTAAAATTAATTTTTTTTTCAAAAGTTAAACTAATCAGATATTTTTCTAAAAGTAATATTCATATTATGCGGACAATAAACATATTATTCAGTTAGCGTAAAATCCTAAAAAAAGTTAAAAACGGAAAGCGTTTTCAAATTTTAGCATACTTTTTTATGTAATATTTCATTTTCAAAAGAGGGAAAAGTAAATTTTCAAATTTAAAGATTGTTGCATATTTTATAACATTAGAAAAAAACAGTTATAAGAGTAAACTTATTTCAGATTTATTTTGCTTTAAAGTAAATAAATGAATTACATTCGTTTCTCCAGTGAACCCCTCTGATATAAATTACAAAAAAATTTCGTTTATCATAATCAATAGATTATGGTATTGAAAAAATTATGTAACATTTATTAAAAAAATATATTATAAATTACATGAATTTGCACAGAGTCAACAGAGTTCTCTACGCTTGATAAAACCCCCATTGTAATAAATTAATTGCTTAAATTTTCTGAAAATTATGCTTTGAATTTTTATGAGAATTATGAGACATTTCTAATATATCTGTTATTTTAAAATTCGTACTTTTCCGTACAAAACAGTATGCTAATATCTGCTACGAAAATGATTATGTTGATTATCAGAAGAATTTTTTCTTTTATGATTGATATGTGTCCAGAGAATTTTTTTCTCTACCTTTTACTTAGAAAATTTAATATCGTGTTACGTAACTCGAACTTTAGAAAATAATTATTTTAAGCATTATTCTTTTGTGTTTCAGTCTTTAATCTTTCATAACAGGCATTTCTTATTCGTCACATTATGTAAAAATTATTATCAATGACAGGATTCAAAAGATATTTTAAAGAAATAAAAAGCATTAGTAAAAAACTGTTAACATATGTTAGCTGAAGATAAGGCTTAAGTTAAAAGCATATTTTATATTTTTATTAGAAAGAAATAATTTTATGAACAAGTTTATTTAATGAAAGGTAGTAAAAAGTTATCGTTTATTACCTCTTAAACTATTTATTTATCCATTACTGAATATAAATTATTCGATAAAGTGCTTCCGTAAAAAGGAGAAGCAAAATACGATTATTACGAAAATATTTATTAATAATAAAAGAATAATGAGAATTTTCTAGAAAGGTAATCGGAAATTATAAAAATGTTATGAAACATTATATTTTTCTATTGGAGAAATTCAAACTCTTGAGACTTTTCATTAGCACACATGAAGATATTTTATTTTTTTATTAATAAGTAACGAATAGTTTAAAAATACGTTGAATTCAAACATATTAAAGCCCATTATTTATCATAACGTTCATTGATGAAAAAAGTCATATTTCTCTTTCCAGTTATCATTAATTTTCTGATCATTTCTACATAATTCAACAAATTTATACGATATATTTTTCTAGGACAATGATGTTATGAATGAATCCTCATTTCTTGGTGAAAATTATTTTTGTCCAAGGAAATTCTTCTGCATATGTATTATCTTTTTGCTGCATATTTATGTAATTCAGTTATTCCTCATTTTTGATTACATAAAATAATAACTACATATGAAAAAAAAACCTTATTCATACACTTATGAGATCTAATTGGAACAAATGCTATCAATATTGCGTTTATTGCGTTACTAAAATTAACATACAGGGACTTTTCTTAAATGATTTGTTTGAAAACATTCTTTTAAAATTTTCGAATGCAATATTTAATATATGTATTATTTTTGTCATTTTATTAAAGTCGATGAACATAAGGGCTTGTTATTTTGTGATATAAAATGTGTGCGCAAAGCTTATAAAAATATCCTGAGAAAGAATTACTTTTAAATTATATTAAAGAAATTATTTATAATTTTAAATTGCTATTAAATTTGAATAAACAATTATGATTTCTTAAAACTAAACAGATAAGATAGCAAATTAAAGTACAATTATTTATCTAATATTTCACAGGTGTTTAAAAAGTATGTTAAAGAATTATATTAATATAAATGCTCAATTATTTTCCTGATTGTTGATAAATATAAGAAAAGTATATTTATGAAATATAATGATAGCTAGAGATGATAATAAAATCTCTCATTTTCAAGATTTTTCGTATTAACTATTTACTTTGTAACAATAGTCATTTTCTTCATCCTAATGTGGAAAAGGGGGGGTGATTTTTTTTGTTGTAAGGACGTGAAATTTTAACTTACTTAAAAAAATTTTTAAAATGCTTATGTGTACGATGTTTTAATATATTTGTAAAATTTTTTTAGAGATGTTACATCATTTTTTCAAATAACAGATTATTTAAAAATCTAATTATTTCAAAATGCAATAAAATGCTATTATTTTTTGCTACATTTGTAAGTTTTTATATCTTAACCAGTTTTTCTTTCTCTGTTTTTATTTGTTCCCCACAAAATTTGTATGCATTTGTATATATTAGTATTGTTAATTTTTTCGACAAATTTCAAATATCAATATGCTTTGTGTTCTAAGTTTACATAGTTTATAAGAAATCCTTTTTGATAAATCCTTCAATAATAATCAATTCAAATTTCTAGTAATCTTGATTGCTTAAAAAATGGTCCATTTTCTTTTTTCTCAGATTTTCTGATGGGTTTTTTCTCCCAATGTACACATTAAATCACACAACGCACAGTTAACATGTCTTAGAGTGTTACGGACTTCTATAATGAATATTTGCTCCAAATAATGCAAAATATTTCCCCACTGTTTTGTATTATATGACTTTTATGCTTATCATGCCTTGTATGCATCTTTGAAATAGTTCTTTTAAGGTTAATATTCGATAGATGACAATGGTTGTCAAGCGAATTTCTCTCAACTGTGTTCTCATTGTTTGACATAGAAACCTAGTACATTAATCACGGGGTGGAATAATCTGGTAAAAACACCATTAATCTTTTCCAGCTGTTTATTTAAAATGGCAAAGCTTGTATCCAGTTGACATGTTATAACATAAAGTATTTTTCAAAAATTGAAGTTCTAACAAGCTTTTTAAACATTTTTTTGAGTCTAGCGTTTTGATAATAATTTGTCAATTTTTCAATTGTCTCCAACTTCAAACAACTTCATGATTTACTTTTTAAGGAAATACTTCAGGCGCTAACATTTTGCAGTTTTTTTGTAAAGATAACATAATCATAGTCACTTCTCATAGTCACTTCTTTTTTATTATTTGCACTCATTCTTTCTTCATCTTCATATTTGTAACAAAAAAAATTACATGAATCTGAGTCTTGATATGTTTTTGAATCGCCATCTGATAAGAATGTCATGTAGCGAAATTTTGAAATGGTTATACTCTAAAATAAAGAAAAATGAAAATTTCGTATTTTGATCATTTTCATGTACTTAATTTCTTTAAAAATATTTTACGTGTTTTGTAATATAAGTGTTACGTATTTTGAAGCTTAAATCTGAGTTACTCATTTTAGATATTCATTTTAAGTTTTCAACCCTGTAAATTATAACATAAAATAATCTGATTGGTATATTACAAATTTAAAGGATTATAAAATTTACTTTTCGGTCAAAGATATTCAGCTGATTGAAAGCTTATATTAATTCCAAATATTCGTGCGCGTTTTTTGTAATATTTTAACATAATACAACTAATTGATAACAAATCATTTATGAGTTAAAGAAGGAAGGACATAATCGAATTCTTATTTATATCTTATTTATAGAGGATGTATGAGCATTTTTCATCAGTTCTTTATCTCACATCGTCTTAACAATATCTATGATTTAAAAAAAGAGAGGGAAGCTATCATAACATTGAGGCATTTCTTTTCTAATACAGTAACATCAATAAATCCATAATTCAATAATGCCACTTTAAATAAAAATTTGATTAGATGTAATAAAATCTTCATAATTTCTTAAGACAAATTATAGTGGTATAAAATAATTTAAAAAGTATTTTACTGTGATCAATGTAAGACTGCAAAAATAAAACAAATAGTGAAATAAATGAATATGTTAAAATGAAATTGGTATAGCAGTCAACAAGAATATATAAAGTGCTTATGTAATATTTACATGCAAACAACTTTAAAATGGATATTTTATGAGAAACCACTGTTTTAGTAACAGCGACAATCAGATAATACTAACCCGTTTACTTAAAACGGAATCAAAATATATTGGATAAAATGAAAGACATTTTTATTTTTGAAAACTTTGAATTGATGGTAGATTTTGCTGTCAAAATTCAAATTATACCACCATCTTACCTTATTGCCAGATTTGATGGCAATAAAGTTAGTACGTGGTTCATTTGTTTTTGTCTCGTTTTAGAAAATATTTAAAAACATTTTAGAAATTTCCTCATTTCAAGGGATCTCAAATGAGGAAACTCATAAAGGCCGACACGCATTATTAGATGGTAACGCTAGTACGGACTTTGTAAGAGATCTTCAAGACACGAGAGTGTCAACCTTTACATATATTTTTATTAAATTTGTATGTTGGTTAAATTAGTCAGTGTATTAGTAAGACGATTTGTTTTTGAAGGAGAATCATTAAACACAAACTGAGCCACCAATTCGATTATTAATTAAAATAATGCATTTTATAGAATTATTTTTAAAAAAATCGTATAAATTGCTCCAGAAATTCTACAATTTCAATTTAATTTAAAATTTGGACATGTATTTTTAATCAGCTACACCAATATGAATTACTTCTTCTTTCACTTTCTGTCAAATTGCATTTAAAAGTAGTAAATATCAGGTATTTTCAAACAATAATTGTCTAAGTAATGCGTCTGAAAAAATGTATTTAATATTTGTTCACAAAATTTCACCATCGAAATTAAATACAGATTGCACTTTGACTGATAAATTTGAATTAATATTTCATTCGAAACCACACAATTGTTGTGGTGACTCATCTCCTAAGTTTGAAACAATATCAAATGATGAGGTGTTTGTATCTTCCTCTGCTTGTAGCGCGTTTCATGAGTGCGTGGAATCTTTTTTATGAAGATTAGAAGGTTTGAAGAACATTCTTCTTTTATTGGATTCAATTTACAGCAGGCGGATATATATCACAATAATATTTATTAGGGATACATAAAACATGCATATAACACGCAACATACATACACACGCATACCACAAAAGCACTAACTACTAACTACTAGAGGTTGGGAAAAAAAGTCTTATGGCGGATAGCGCCATCTGTTATGGCGGACAGCGCCATCTGTTGGTTTTCTGGTTCAGTTCTTAAGACCATCGGTTGCATGCTGACTTTTACCACATATCATGGATAGAGTTTGAGGTTCAACTTTTTTTAATATGTAACATCTATCATTGTGCATGACATAGCTTCAGTGAAATCAGGACCTGAACTAGATGTTCTAATTATAAATCATAGACAACCAGCTAATGACCATGGCCCCTCGAAATTTGCGCCACGTATGTTGAGTACACAACAATATTCAATTTAACAAAAAAGTATATATTACGCTTTAAATTAATAGCTACTATTTTTTATGTGTGTAAAAGTATTTTCATTTTTTTCTCCTGTTTTCCTTTGCTCTAAAATAACTCATATTTCAACAGTTTGATTCTTTTCGTTACACAACTGAATAAGTAGCAAAATATTTCCTATATATATATATATATATATATTAAATAAATGAAAAGATTTTTGATTAGTTTTCAAAGATAAACCAACAAGAAAATACCATACTATTAAAGGTATTTTTATCGAGGTATTTAATATAAGTTACTTGTAATAATCAACTACATATCAAAAGTTAAATAATATTCGCTCAGGTTATGAAACAATGATTTATAATACAACTTTTGTCATAAAAACGTATTAAATCATTGATATTATAAATGTAAATTGAAACAGGGGGATGATTGTGATGTAAATGAAGTCGATCCGCTTTTGTACGAATATTCAAATTATTCGAAAAGAAATGCTACTCTATTGAATCCAAGGTTATTTGGTTACCGTTTTCGTAATTTAAAACGATAATAAATTAGGTTAATCATTATATTCCAATGCTATATCACATGTAAATTATTCAAAAATTTAAAGAACAAATAAAGGAGAATTGTGGATATTAATGTCATATATGAATGATTACTATCTTACTTTTATGCAAAATATATCAAGCAAGATCTTACATAAGATTATCAATTTTTCTTCTAAGCCTTTTTATTATTAGAAAATTTATTTTAGATATACAAGGAAGGTGTGAAAAGTTTCCGATCTTAACGGAGCTGGCAGCATCGTTAATAAAACCAAGGGAATGTGATTGCGCATTTTTTCACAGGTACGGACCAAAATTGTAGCCATTTTGGAGGCGTAGTTACAGTTTGACAACCATTTGAGAGAGTCGATACGAGTGTTTTGGTGAAAATAAAAAAAAATCGAGAATTGAGCTGCCATGAAATATTTGATTTGAAAAGAAATATACCTACGCAAATCAAAGATGAATTGGTTGCTATGTTCCGGGTTTTTGCACCATCATTTATCACCGTGAAATTTTGGGCAGCTGAATTTAAACGTGGTCGTACCAGCTTGGGAAACGATGAACTTTCGGAACGTCCAAAAACTGCAACCCCTGATGATAACATCGCTAAAGTTCACCAAATGGTGCTAAAAAAACATTGAATTAAAATGAGAGATACGGCAGAAGCTATTAATATTTCCGAAAAAATGTACTTGTCACTTATTGAATTAAGATTTAGGCATGAGAAAGCTGTCTGCGCTTTGGGTGCCGCGTTTGCTCACATTAGACCAAAAACAAAAATATGTTCAAATTAAAAAAATTTCCAACGCTCTGTTGGCGCAGCTTAGGCGTAATAAATAAGAGTTCGGCGCCAATTAATTACTGCAGATGAAACTTAGATACAACATTATACGCCCGAAACAAAAATACAGACAAAACAGTGGACTGCAAAGGGGGAATCGGCTCAAAAGAAAGTAAAACCGTAAAACCTGCTTTTTCGACTGAGAAAGTGATGCCGACTGTTTTTATGGGATAGTCATGGAGTTATCTTATTCGATTATTTTAAAACAGAAAAAACCGTTATAGGAGCATACTACGCGTTGTTGCTTGACAAACTGAAGAGAGAAATAGCGGGAAAACGGTCACACTTGCAGGGGTGGAATTCTATTTCACTGAGACAATGCACCATTTCACATCTTGACGTTGACATGGGCAAAAATCCACGAATTATGATTTTAACTGCTGATCAACCTCTTTAATCACCAGATCTAGCCAAAAGTGACTTCTTTTTGTTCCCCAATCTAAAAAATGCTCTAGGAGGACAGATATTTCCATCAAATGAGAAGGTCCTCACCTTCGTAAGTAATTATTTTGCACCGAGTATACTATTCGAATGGGTTAAGGAGTTGGGAGCATCCCTAGGACAAATGTGTAGATTTAGAAGTAGGCTATGTAGAAAAGTAAAAATAAATTTACCTAAAATATGTTTTGTATATTTGTTAGGTCGGCAACTTTTCAGTCCATCCTCGTATATAATACTGATTTTCAAATATATTCTCGCAGTGTCTGAGCCCTCATATTTATTTGATTAATATTTATGGTGATCAAATTTATTAAGTGTCTCAGAACTCAAATCGATTTTTATGGAATACATTTACATAAGCAGCTGGACTTCTAACAAAGTTTGAAAAAAAAATTATGTTATATTGGAAATCAAACTTACCACTGATAACGTCACGTAAGGTATTAACCTTTTTTAATAAATTCATATCACACTTCTTTCGATTCTTAAAAGAGTTAAAAGTTCTAGCAAATTAGATTATAGCAGTGGTAGAAAAATTCCGATGTAAAACATATGCATTTTTTCAATTGAAACGAAAGTGTATTTATTGATTACTTTTGATTTAGGAATTATTACTTTGTTTTATTTTGTATCAGATATTATTTCTTCTTTTTCCATTGATAATAAAACAAGTTCTACACTAAATAACTGTAACGTGAGAGCATAAGGTAGTGAAAATATGCAGAAAAATTCTTAAAAGGAAATTATTAATTTTGCTCAATAATTTTTTAAGGTAATCATAAATTTTCTAGTGAAATGTCAGAAAAAAAATTATTATTCCGATTTTATTTACATATAATTCAACGGAAAGATTATGCGAAGTACTTCTCTGAGAACTAAAAATTCTGGAATTTCACCCGATTCGTGTGAGATTATTTTCCACTCGAATTGGCATAAGTAACTTTTTCTTTGTAATTTTCATTCACATAAAAACAGAAAAGTAACGGAAATTTTGACTTATGTTGCCAGTTTATATATCATCCTTTCTTTTCATTATCCGTGTTTATTTTTTACCATGTTAAAACTATATATGATTAGAAGAATTTGCTATGTTGAATGAACTAGAGAAAGTTTGAAAAAGAATTTCATAACCGCACATTCTTTTATATTGCATTTACTTCACAGAGAGTGAATGATTCAAAAATGCTTTTAAAGCTGGAAAATTATTCAAACAAGGGAACATGCTAAAAACGAGGAAAATCAGATACACATATTTTTTAAAAAAAATTTGCTGATACCGTTTCTAAATGATGAATTTTTTTATTTTTTTCGTTATTGAAAAATTTATGAATTGTAATGGTACTTCACTGTGTGTAAATTATTTGACTAAAGATTTTAAATATAATGCAAACGTTCTATGAAATTTATAAAATCTAATATATTGTAGGAAATAACACTTTCGAATCAACATCCTCGTGATTAAATTGATACGATATACTACACTGGAAAAACGTTTTAATGAAAATTCTAGGTGTTTTCTGTCTAGTAACAAGTAGAGACATGTAGAGCAAAAATTGTCTGTGTAAGAAAATTCAGACGTAACTTCATATAACTGAAAACTATAACAACAATAGAAAGTTGTTATCTATGTTAAACTTTGAACTAATATTTGCTTAACATGTTTGACCCATCAAGGAATTTGCTTTGCAATTTCAAATAATGAGATATTTGTATGCACACTTTTAATAAAATTTTCAATTCAAGTTTCAATACAAGTGAAACGTTTGACTTCAAAAGTCGGAATCTGAATTTGATAATAAAATCAGAGCTGACTCATATTATGAATAATAATAAATCTACAGTATATTTTGAAAAAACTATCACAAATTTTAATCTTATTTCAAAACTTCATGACAAAAAACTTAAAAATATTTAATTCTATTGTAGGCTACAGCACGCGGTTATATTTTTATCGTGGAATTATATTTTTGAATATCATGTAGACTACAATGTTTTTTTTTAGTTTAATTTATAAATGTACATGAATTTAAGAACCTGAATGAAAAACAGCCAGAACTTCAGACCTTATTATTTAAATCAACTACAATGCTATAATTCATCTTAATAGATATAGGAAAAAAAAATCAGCACCTACTTGAGGATAGCAGAATACATTCAAAAGGAGGAAACTAAGATATAAATTGCAGCTAGGGTTTGACTTATCTCTCATTTTCATCAAAGATCAGAATATCTCTCTGGTAGGTGAGCCTACTAAAGAGATACTGCAAATATGTCTGACTCATGTGTAAATTCACCTTAATTTATAACACTTAAAAGTGGATCGTATTACCGAAATATTATATTCAAGAGTTCAATTTTAGGTAAAGTTCACACTGAGTTACGGGTTCCAATGCTAGTTCCATCACAAACGGTCTTGCGGAAAAATAAGGGAATGCTCCCTTCAACTTAGTCTCAAAAATTCTCCAATGGATTAGTATAGAAATCAGGAAAATGAATTATTAGTACAAACGTTGTCTACGTTAAATGATGAAGTTGTACCTAAGGATGAGAATTTCTGTTCCTTTAGATAAATTGTTCTTACTGGTTCTTTTTAATTTTTAAAGAACTGTTCTCTAATCTCTTTTTAGATCCACTTGCTTTTTATATTAAGAAAAAAAAACTCAAAGATATTTTAATGAATTTAACGCTGTATAAATACTACATTTTAGGACAAATAAAATTGATTGAATTTTTAGAAATAAAAATAATGTCTTTGATTAAAATAAAAACTAATTAGAGCATTATTTACTAATTTTATCATCAGAAAGCGAAAATAAAGTTTCTTTGATAATTTCTTGGTACAAATATTTTTCATGCGTTTACATATTCAAAATAAATTAATTAACTGAACAAATGCTGGTAAAAAAAGAATTTGAAATCATTTTATATCATATAGTGTATTGAAAATTTTAGGAGAAGACATTTAATATTTTATGAAAAACAATTGATTAAAAAAATCCACTTATAATGTTTTAGTATGCAATGTATAAGATATTATACTCTTACTAGAACACACAAAAACTATATAAATATATTTTATTTTACTACTGCAAAAATTAAATACTAAATGCATAAACTAGTTACACAATTTCTATATTTAAGTAAAAGGGACAAATTATTAAGGTACACAGAAAATATATTAAACATACTTAAATTCCTTTTCTACTCTTACTTGCTTTATAAATATACATTACAGCATCAATAATGAATATCCCATGCATAACTGAAAAACGATATTAACTCAAATCAATTAATACGATCAACATAACTTTAAGAGAATTTACAATGATTCGTTGAATTTTAATTAATTTTTTTCAGAGTATTTTTCTGAAAGATAGGATTATTTAACATCGTGTTACGTTTAAATTGAAACTCACAAAAAATGATAAACATTGTACCAAATTAACTTCGTCTTAGTTGTTGAAATCCTCCACTCTCTCCTATTCCGTGATATTTAACATTCTGTTGCGTTTAAATTAAAACTCCCGGAAAAGGATAAACATTGTACCAAATATTAACTGCAACTTAATTATTGAAATCCTCCCTCCACATTCTAAAAAAAAAACATTATGCCGAACAACCTGGATGACTTTAATTTTGAATTGAATAATCAATACTGCTTTAATCAGGTCAATGTTCTCTACTAATGACTACATTCTTCTTCTAGAATTTTTTGTTTCATTTGCGGAAAAAGTTTCTATTACAGGAATGTAAGAAATGTGCTTGTGTGTGCAGAAGGAACAGAATTTACAAGGAATTCAAGAAGAAAAGATGCTAACAAAGAACTTCTAATATAATGAAAAACTATCTTGTATGTACAGAAATAAGGAAAGTAAATGGAACGAGATTTTTTCTCAATAGTTAAATTTATAAGATTCCTTCTATAATTGATATGATTCTCTGAAAAGTAGTATCCCTTTAGCAAAATAATACTTACTAATTTTACATTATATATATATATTAATCATAAATGTATTTATATATGATTCGATATAATGATAAATAAACTTTGATGATGAAATCCTTTTCCCTCTTTTCTTTAAATTGAAATAATATTTTGAATGAAAATTAATCACTTATATTGTTCCTTTTTCCTAAGCCATATCAGTTTTCACAATTATTTGATGATTTAGCATTTTAGAGTTTATCAGTTATTCATTTTAATTGCTCTTAGTCTGATGTTGGATAATTATAACTCTTTTAAAGCAGACTGAGAGATGAAATAGTAAAATAAACTCTATTATAAATCACAATTTCAAAGTATAATATATATATATATATATATATATATATATATATATATATACAGAGAGAGGGGGGGTCATGAGATTGTACATTTCGAATCTACAATGTTTTGCTCTTACGCAAAAGGCTGGTTTGTCTAGGGGAGTAATTCCATTACCGGATTATCTGATGTCTTCGTGTCAATTCAATGACGATCCTTGCAATAGTTTTACTTAAGTTTATTAGGAGATAAACTTAAGTAAAATATGTACAAAAGGTTTATATAATATGTTTAGAAGGGGAAATATGTACAAAATACTATACTGAAATTGACCAGTTCGGAGAAAAATAGATGGCGGCCTCATTTAACACATATTTGAGATGGGCGTTGGAACGCGCTCTGGCGCTCGAGTTTACTTCCGACGCGGGTAATGCGAAAGAGAAGAGAAACGGGAAATGGAGGAAACAGAGCAAGAACGAAATGTCGCTAAGTTTTATTCTGGAACAGATGGCGCTGCATCAGCTATCACATGACGCTGATCCGTGGAGCCATCTGTCGAGTAACTGAGGAACTGGTTTTACAGTACATTGATGATAATTAGTTGATGATAGTGGTTGGAAAATCTTGTATATATGTTGTATATATATATGTTATATACATATATATATGTATATATATATAAATGTCTATAAATAAGTAAATAACTATATATATATCTTGCTATATATATATATATATATATATATATATATATATATATATATATATAAATATATACTTTCTTTCATAGCATATATATATGTTATATACATATATGTATATATATATATATATATATATATATATGTTATAACACATATATATATATATATATATATATATATATATATATGTTATATACTATATATATATATATATATATATATATATATATGTTATATACATATATATATATATATATATATATATATATACTAATTATGAAAAGAATAAT
Organism: Nephila pilipes; assembly: GCA_019974015.1. Taxonomy (NCBI): domain Eukaryota; kingdom Metazoa; phylum Arthropoda; class Arachnida; order Araneae; family Nephilidae; genus Nephila; species Nephila pilipes. The sequence continues at coordinate 672,022 of BMAW01101755.1, read as the reverse complement.
TTAAAATATTTAAAAAGACAAAATCAGAAAATGTAACAATGAAGAAAATGAAATGAATATGGAACCAGCAAGTCAAAAGCTAGGTATCGGGCTGAGGACTGAATAAGGAAGCAATTAAATTTAAATGGAAAACAACCTTCCCCCTTGCGACTTAGTAGGCTGAATTGAGGAAATCCAAATTGCAAAGAATCATTATGATTAAAGATGCAAAATTAATAGGATAAATCTACAAAAATAAAATCTAAATTCTTGAGCAATTAGGAAATCAAATTACAAAAGAGTTCAATGGATTATAAAAGCTAAAATTTCAATATAACATCTACAAAAATAAAATCTATAATTCAAAATATCAACAAACAAAATATAAAAATCACTTACAAAATTCTAGAAGAAAATGAGATTCAAACTATGTGAGTAGTAAGACAGAATTTCTTAAGTTTCGATGTATATCATATATAAAATGAAAAAATATAATTTTTTTACTATATAATGTGAAAAGATTTAAACTCATTGTTGATTATAAAAAATGGTAAGGATACAATTGAGTTGTAGTAAAGTGTAGTGGTAAAGATATAATGGTCCCAGAGAGTGAGTAAAAGTTAAGCTGTTTAAATGTAAATAAATAAATATAAATTCTTCACATTACGACCGCACAAGTCTGACTTTGTAGGCCAATGTTGTGTGCGAGTGGATCTGAAATTGTTGATCAGATCTCGCAAAGATGTAATATATTTGATGTTGTTACTAAGTATTTAAGAACATTTTGGATAACATGATCCAAAGACAGGCAAGAATTTTTTAATGTTATTAAACTTGTCTATTTTTTTTTGTGTGTTAATCTTGTTTATTACGTAATGCTACAGCCCAATAAAATATTCTATAAATGGATCTGTGTATGATTACTGTTCCAAAGGTACTCTTAATTCATGATGAATCTCTTCTTTATCATAAATATTACTTAATTAGTTCTATTGTCACCAGACTCATCAAATCTAAAATTTCTACTGTACATTAAGATTGTAGTCTTTAATATTGAATAATTGGGAGTAAAGCAAAATATTGGCTTTAAATCTGCTCATTTTTACCTAAAAAATTAAATCATCTATGAACGATAAAGAAAGTAAATTATTGTCAATCTATTGTAATTCATAAAATGTAAATAAAATTGGCCAGATAATTACTAGCTGGACGCCTTGAGGAGACCTGCTTATAGAGTTTGAACAGAAACTATAAAATTCTCTTGTAATACAAGTTTAATAGAGAGTATTGAATTTTTCACGTTTTATTGTTTGATTAAAATGATTTATTGTATAAAATTGCAAGAACCTTAAATAAATCTTGAATATCTATTGAGTTAAAAGGTCTTCAAAATCATACCCATGTAGAGAATATCTTGTTCCTTCATGTTTTTTGACAATTTCAAAACTATTTTAATACAATATTTTTTAATATTGTCAATAGGAACAAAAGAAGAATGGATTGTAAAATTTGCCAGATTTAGTGCTATAGGTGTTATATCCATTCGTAATACTTTGAAATTTGAAGGAGTTTTGTGAAATTTCGTTAGAAAATATATGGAAATTTAATGTTTGTGAAGATGTAAACTCAACTTCTTATTGAAATATGAGCGATTATTTATTTCTCTATTACTATATTTGATAACTGAAACATTATTATTCATTACATGTTCACTCAATAATTTATGATAGTAAAATTATATATATATATATATATATAATATAATATATATATATATATATATATATATATATATATAAGTTGATTTATATGAATTTCTGATACTTACTCTTGGAGTGAGATAATTCTAATATCTTTAGAATGGTGACATATTAAAAGTGTAATCTTATACATAAAGGCTATTTCAGACTTTCATGATTTTCGAACTCTTCAATCAAAAACAAATCAACCACACAACATTAGGTTTATAAAGATAGCTAATTAGTGATCTAGTTGTGAAGATCTATTAAAGCATTTCTATAAATACACATTTACAAACACATATTTTATTCAATAGATTCCAAATAATTTTAACAGCTAAAATTCTGACTTGTGCATCATTGGATATGATTTCTAATCATGATTGTATTCATTATTAGAGATTTTATTAATTATTCCACATTTTTGAAACCTCAACTTAACTAAGTATAATAGATTTCCAAATTTATCTGGCAATAGTGAATAATAGAAATCTTCATTTAAAATGTTTCTTGAACATATTGCCAATTTTGAATTTGAATGCTTGAACCTAAGTAAATTTTAACTAAAAGATTTAATTATACTGTTTTAATGTTAATGAAAAATTAATTTTTAATTGACAATCTTTAATTGGATAGTTTTTAGTTGAATGACTTTTTTGGGTATTTTAATTGGATAATTTTTAATGGAAACTTTAGCGCATGGTTTTTGAGTGGAAAAAAAATTAATTGCAAAGTTTTCAGGTGAAGATTGTTTATTTGATTGGAAAATATTTATTTTTGTAAAAAAAATTTAGTAATTGAGATATCTTGCTTTCAGTTTTCTTTTTTTGTTTTTTTTTTTCTTCAATTTACAAATTGAATTCTGGAATAATCCAATTTTTACCCAACAAGATGCATTGGGGGAGTATTGGTACCGTGGAGCATGTTTAACCCCACAATTCAGTCCCCAGTCTGAATGTGCATGTTTTACTTTTTGTGCATTCAAGGTATTCAAATTATTCATTTAGTTCCAAATTTGTTTCAATTTTTATTCATCTCCTTTACCTAGTTCTATAAATGTCGTTCGTTGGTTTTTGATTTTAATGGTTCTCTTAATTTTATGTGTTTTAATAATAATTTCATTGCTTACATATATATATATATATATATATATATTATATTATATAATTATTCGTATGTCCATTTGTGAATATGCAGGAATGATACATTAAAAACTTTACATAAATTAGTGTAAAATCATGAAATAATGCCTCAATTAGAACTACAATGATCTTTTTCTTTCTGAAAATAAAAGTATTTCATTTTATAAGATATGAAATTTAACTTCTGAAAATTTTGCTTTTGTTTTAAATTGTTAAAATAACTTGTTTTAACTTTTATAATGATATTTGCTTAAAAATACAATATGCTTTGGTTTCTTATTGAAACCAATGATTGCTAACGGCCATTCTACATTACTCTAAGCTGTACGTCAACTAATGTTAAAGAATAGGACCAAGCTTCGACCTTATTTTCAAGTAAAGAATCTAATATTATAAAAAATTACTATGGATGTAAAGAAATGTAATAATTTAGTTGAATATAATCCTCAGAATATTGAAATTTTAAGATTTATGAAATTTTTCATTATGCAAAATGAATATTTATTATTTTCTTGAAATATTCGAACCCATTTTTAAAAAGAAAAAATTTATTGATTCAATCAGAATTATTAGTTCATAATTATACACACTTCCCTATAGGACAAAATAACTAGAATATATCTTGAATTATTATGAATCTATATTTCAAAATTTCAATTTAATTTGTGTTAACTAGCATATGTATTTTCTTCTTGTTTGATAAATATTGATGGGTTTTTTCCCTAAGAACTGTACTCTTAACTCCATATTCTTATTTTGGTGAACATTTAGTTTTTTCTGAAAAGATGTTATGCGGAAATGAAGCTACAACTTGTAAATAATGATAAATGGTACAAATAGAAAATCTCTAATTCACAGGGCATTAACGAACAAATAATAAACTCTCAGTTTTAGAATGTTTTATGTTTTACTAAAATTTATTTATAATAATCTTTTTACATCAGTGATGTAATTCTGTTTATTTTTGAAGAATATTTGATTATTGAAAAAGATGTTTGTTAAATAAGTTTAAATTTTGTGAATGAAGGAGAAAAGTGGAATCATAATTAAATTAATAATGGACTTCGAAATTCAGTAAATAAAACTTCTAATTTATTAAAAAACAATGAAAACTACTATTTCTCGAAAGAAAAACTGTGAATTTTTATAATCCATTATAATTGCCCTGTTAACTTTTGTTCAAACTAAAGAGTTATTTTTGCTTTAATTCAATTGAGCTATTATAATTATTTTTTGAAAATGAATTTCGATCTCATAAAATTACATTAGAACTGTTAGAAAAATAATAAAAAATATTGTTGCTTAAATTTAATTCAAATGATACTGGAATTTATTTTATGATAGATTGTGTTCCTGTTTCAGTTAATTGTATCGCCATTATATTCTTCGAAATCATGGAGGTGAAATTTAGGAGCTTAATAATATTCAGTTTTTCGTAGAAATAAACAAAACACGAAAGTTTTTGCTTCTATCAACTCAAATTTTCATTTAAGAGCTTGGTGTATGAAGATTGATGAAAACAACAAATAAATAAATTTAGTAACGAAGAATTAAAATAAATTTTATCATCCGAAATCAGCGTTAATTGAAATTTTAAATAAGTTTGAGCACGCATTGAAAATACTCATTATATTTATGATAAGTGTTTTAGCATATAACTTGTAATAAGTATACATTACATTTTAAATCTTACTAAATAAATATATCAATAAAAATAATGAAGTTCAGTTAATCTTTATGCATTCAATCCCTTCCTAATCTCAGAAGTAATATACATTTTCATAGAAACTTCACTGATTTGAGAAATGCTCTCTACATTCGTAAAAAAATATTACCATTTCTAAGCAGATAACTAATATCAGCTGATTGTGCAGAAAAATATCTTTAGAGTAAGTTTATCTAGCTACTAAAAATACATTTATTATTTTGTTTTGTTTATCTACTGTTATAATCATATATCTACTTCTTAAAATATCAACAGCGCATTCACAGTTTTGATTGCATGTGTGTTATTATAAACAAAATAAGCCTATCAACCAGATAAGAATTACGTAACAGGAAAAATTTAATGCTAGTTCTACATATGTAATAATGAAAATCCATTAAATTTTAAAACAGTCCAAATTGATAAGTTATGCAATATTGGTCATATAAATAATAAATATAGTGATTTTTACAGTTTGTATTAAGTTACATCCTTCTTTCCAGACTGTAACTACAAAGAACACAGCAAGACAGTAAATCTTCAAGAACTTCATTTGGTTGATGGTTTTAGGACAAACCAAGCTATTACATGTATTTTGTTGGAAATATTTCCTTTTTTGATTCTAAAAACTACTGGTCATGGTAAGGCAAATGATCACGTAGTCATTGGCTAGCTTTCGATTAGACCTAGGACTGAGTCTGATTTTCAGTGTGTAGTTAAATCTGATTGATCTCCAAGTCCTATACTATTGCAAGGTGTATTAGAAGAAAGAGAAAGGAATATCAGCTCAGATATCGTGCTATAACTGAGCAGAATAATCGAATAACTACAGGTCCGAAAATAGCGGATCTGCTCAGCATCTGCCATCGCGTAGTTTCTAAGCTCTAGATAAACAATTAATCCATCATTTCTCACATTCCTTAGTTCAGTTTTCTTTTGGCACGCCTAATTCATCTAGGAATAATGGTGACATCATTCCTTCTCCTTCATCCTCGCTTTCCTGTATCACCTGCATGAACTGTAGGTCTGATCTCTGACCTGACAGTTCCTTGCCCCTTCCCACCATAAAATACCTTTAGTTTTTAAAATCCTCGTTTCCATTCGTGATAAGAGGTGCGAGAAGGCATAAATTTCAGAATCTTATTGAGAAAGCAATTTAGAGACTCTCAATGACATCCCTCAAGTCAGGTGGACAAATCATTGAGTTATTAAATAGGCAAATGACAGAGGAGATGGTATTGCATGGAAAAAGTATTGTGGTGTGAATCGAGAATTCATTTTGACTTTTGTAATAAACAGCAAGTTGACATGATTATTGGAATTTACTTGTCTCATCTCAAATCCGCATATCTTCAAAATAAATTAAATATAACAAAATAAATTAAGTATCACATTTTATGCAGATGTTACTAATATACGCTGTTGTAAGTAGAGATCAAAATGTGTTTCCTCTAAATTACCTCCTCGGTAAGCCTTGAAAAAATCCATCAATATAAACTAATATTGAAATCTGCACGTGAGTGTGTCTCCCAAATTTTGGTTTAAACAAGTACTTTGGTTTCTTCTGTTGACTGGAATGAAACAAAAAAAATTGCTATCGATCTAAACTTGTAAGTTTATGTTTTGTTTACAATCTTGTAACATGCAGCTATGATAAAGTTTTACCATAAACTGATTACGTGTCTCATTGATTTCATTTCTTTTTTAATGTGCAACTTTAAAAATTCTGATAAAGAATAACTGACATGAATTAAATTTAAAATTGAGATATTATTGTTCTCATTCTCAAATTTATTTTTTCAAAATTTTATAGCCAAAAGAACTTAAAACTTTTTATTTACTCACTTCAATTCAATACTTTGCTAAAATAAATAATTCTAAGATTCAGTCGAATTCTGCTAACTTCAAACTGAAATAACAAACGTAAAATAATTTCAGTACATACGTATCTATTCGAAGAGAAAAAATGGGTATATCCATGCATTTGAGTTTATAAAACAGTAAGAAAAATTATTGTATCTGTACATCGAATAAAGAATAGCAATTTGTTCAAAACTGGCTCTTAATCAAAAGGAGTATTGGGGAAGTAAATCATGGCTTCAAAACAAATGCATTTCTACAGATATCAAAACTCGTGTATTATGCTTACACTTTATATCAGAGAATATTACAGAAGGCTATATAAATCTAAAGGCATTTTAAATTAATTTTTTGAGAAACATGTATTTATCAACCATAATTAATAATTTACATTCAAAAAGAAAAGATTTCTTCCACACCAAATTTTCAACAAGTGTTCAGCAATCACTAAGCATCATTTCAAACTCAGATAGATGGTTTTTTTCTGAAATTACATGTTCTCTTATATATATACTCTTTTCTTATTTTTTATGTTATGTTTTACATTTTACAAGTATTTGGTAACAAAAGAACTTAATTTTATGCAGTAATGTAGTTTAATTTACACGTAAGTATCACATATGTTTTCTATGAAACTATTAAAGGAAAAAACTATTAGACCTTATATCTTTTGGCTTATCATATCAGTCTTGTTGCCTTTTGAATTTGTTAGCTAGCTCCCTCAGATACTGTCTTGAAGCCCCTTTCAAATTACTTTTCTGTTATGTTTCGACAATTCATTTAAAAATAAAATTCCAAATTTTCTTTGGAATTAGTGACTTCCAAGAATTCTTCATTCAGTTTGTATATGCCATGTTAAAGTGTATTTCTTACAAAATCAATAAAGATCACACTTTTTCACTGTGTAACGAAGAACTGAATTTGCATCTGATAGTAAATTCTGTAGTTCAAAGGAAAATAAATCTATTGCTTTCATTTGGAACTTTTTTTACATTTAAGCTATTCGTTTTCTATCTATAGAGTTAAGATTCTAATATATGTTAATTCAAAAATGTACAGGCAGAAAAGTGCTGCAGTTTCTAAAAGTATTAGAAAAATTTTTAATTTCGCCTTTCTTTACCTTTAATTTTCCAGAGCAGTGGCTTTTGAAACCATTTTTAAAACCGAATGTGTGAAACATCTATTCTTGAAATTTTTTTTTGAGGCATTTTCAGAAAAAGATTAAATAAAATTTAAAAATCAAAATGCCATGAAAAAATATATCTGAAACTCCAAGTATTCCAGCTAGAATTAAAACTAATATACAACTGATTTGGTCACAAATCGCTATGATTGTCATGCATAACCCATCGAAAGGCAATCGTTGAGGAATTCTGCTTGGTGAGAAGGCCTTTGTTCTTTTCTTGGTTTTATTTCATCAACTGTAAAGTAATCCTAGTATATCTTTTTTTGTGCTGTTTCCTTTCTCCAATAACTCAAGCCTTAAGTGTTAATTGCCTTCTGCAGTGATAAAAAAAAAAATTGTCCAAGAGAACATTCGCTCTATGGCAATCTAATACCAGTTTCAATAGATGCATCATGATCGACGATGCAAGATTTTTGATGATAGGATTCAATCCAAAGGACCATGTGTTCAATCAATGATTTCGATTTCAGGTTTCTAAGAGTGATTCTGTGGAATAATCTAATAACAATTTGAAAAAAAATACAAAGTTGACTCAGCAGTATATTGTATGAGAGATGAGCAATTTGTGCTTATAGATCATTAGAAACAATAATTTATGGCAAAATGGAACAAAGATTACAGAAATCATGAAATTGTTCTTAAGTTGGTTCCCTGTCTTTCCATGCGAAGAATAAGGACTAATTGTAAGCGGATATGGAGGAGGATTCTCTAATGTTTTGAAATTCACTTGCCTTATTCTTGCCACATTCAAATTCCCTTTCCTTTCATGGTTCGATAGTGGATGAAGTATTGTCAATTGTAGGGGTTTTCATTACAACTATTTCTCATGTGCATTGATCGCCTGTTTTGGCAGATTCGAATTTTTCTTCAGATCCGGATTTTTTGGTTTCTGAAAAATGAGAAGTAAAAGAATTAGCTCAACAGACCGATTTTTTGGTCATTAAAAAACTTTTTTTAAAGGCGTTTTCTGTTTCTTTTTTGAACCATGTTTATTTCCTTTTGTAAATTGGCGCTTAGGATTTTGTTTCCATTTCATGTTTTCTTTTGATTTATAGATTTCTTTTGCCTAAAATTTTCTTTTGATTTTTCCATTTTCACTGTCCTACATTTTGGGGCATTTGGTACTGTGAAATTTTCTGCAGCAAACTCAGTGAAGTCCCAAATCACACGCATAAATCAGTTCTAATTGTATAAAAATACTCCTTTGACTGTTTTGAACTACAATGCTCATTTTGGGGTTTTCTAATGTCGTGATGATCGAGGAATCATTGCCATTAACTCTGTCGGGATTATTTCCATCGATTCGAGTCATTATACCACTTTTGAGACCAACCGTATAGCAATGCTGATGAACATCAAATCTATTCCAGGCATCATGTCCTCTTGAAGAAGACGTATGTGAAAATTTGGAGAGAGGGCATAGCTCAGTCTCATCTTCATCCACCTCATCAGATTCAAAATTATAGGTCGGTCACCAAACCTCTCATGGAACTTGTAGGCGGCATTAATAAGCAATCCCATCAAATCAATCAGATTATTTAATTAGAAGAAATTCTTAATTTTTTTATTAAAATTGATAATATTTGCTGATAGTTATTCTTTATAAACAGTATAAATAAATCTTTGTTTAAAATATAATACTTGCCTTCCTCTGAGACATTTGTCAAATTCCGAGTAAGTGTTGTTTGTTGAATTTAAGAGCAATATTTTATATTTAATGAAAAAGAAAAAAGAAAGACAAAATAAGAGGAATGTTTCAATCTAAAAAAAGCAAAGTTTCCTTTACTGTAGTTGTTTTATAATGCATTTATAATAATAGCATATCTTCCTAAACTAACTACTAAGGTGAAAAAACTAAAACCAAAATTTATATTGAAATTTTGTAGGGATAACTGGAGAAAAAACTATATATAAAATTTACTCCAAAGAGATCACGGTTTTTCAATTACTTATAATTTACACTGAACACAACTTCTGGGAAAATAGAGAGGTTATATATAAAACTTAGCTACTTGTTCATGGAACAATTATGATTAATAGAATATATAAATATATTGTATTATGTTAATTCAGTAAAACCGTTCATTTATTTGTAAACAAATTAAAGTTTAGACACATAGAACAAATTAATGGAATGCAAACAAACTTTCTACTATAAAATTATTACTTATTGGAGTATTCTTATGTAAATTGTTAAAATAAATCATAAATGTTTGTTAAACATAAATTAAATTAAGATATATCTAAAATAACTTGACAACGTTTCATGTTTTCTACCAGCACTATCCTATTTATGAAACACCTCCTTTTTTTCTTGTTTTGCTTTTTTATTCCTGTAATTGTTTCAAGCATATTTATCATCATTTTGTTATAATCATTATTATTTTCCTCAGCAAAAGAAATTAACAAAATTTGCGGCATCTTCAGCATACTAAAATACTCCTCTCTTCTTTTAAATTGTTTTTGACGGGAAAGAAATTTTTTTTAAATTTTCCTTAGCACTTGAAGAAAAGGTTTCATCTCTTGCTTCTCCCCAAAAAATAACAGCTGTCCTCAGATAGCAAAAAAATCCGAAAAACGTTTCCTATCTAATTTTATTACCTTGAAAATCTATAGTTCGTATCTGTTTCCACGTTTCCCATTTGGGTATCCTCTTGACTGAAATGCTACTGAAATTATTTGTATTGATTATTTCGGAAATCTCTGCAAAATAATTCGCCTTAGGAATAATTTGCCACCATTGATGAGCATAAGCCTGTTCTTAAAATTTAACCGAGAAAACGGGCTTTAATGTGGAATTTTCTAGAGCTAAAAATTGGTAACATTATATTTAGATGTCAACAAGATTATAAATTTCATATCGGAGAATTAAATCATTTCGATGCAAATGTTATGCAAACATTTACACAGAAAACTCAACTCATAATTTTCTAAAAAAAATGGAGCTCATCATCTCGAGAGGCTATTGGAAGCTCAAAGTCACCACGTTTGGAGTTTTGAGGAAATTAGATGTGGGTTACCTTTTGGTTTCTTCCTTGTGACTTCACATCGGTCAATCCCATAATCCATCATCAAAATTGTACTCCTATTGTTTTTTTAAGTTCGTCTTTAAGAACTATCAATCAATCCTCAGAAATAATTCGCTTCTTTCAAACTATTAAAATATTTCTAATGAGGTGTTCTGTTTCAATTTGTTTCTAAGCGTCACAATAAAAAAACATTCAAGACAATAAGAATTAGAAAGAATAAGAATATTTTCTCAAATAAATCTCAGATAAGCTTCTACGCTGAATTATGAATTATACTAAACAGCAATGACTTAGTTTAAAATCTAATGACAGACATACAAAAGAAGTTCGTGTGTAATATTGGTACAACTTACGCTTTGAAAATTTCCTTTTCTTGCTCTGTTTGTGTCGTTTAATATTTCATGCTGAAGAATATGACGAAATCATTGACAGAAAAATGAATACACATAAGTAATAATTATGTTCTATATCTTTTTTTGGAGTTTTAGAGTTTAATTTTATTAACGTCGCACTAGAAACAGCAGGGCTATTAGCAACGGACCTCGCCAATTTGAACCGACAGTGACGAGGACGACATAGACTAGCGCCTCTCCCTAACATCCACACCATGAAATCTCTTTATGGTTATAAATTCAACTCTAAACAAAATATCTTAAATCAGTTACAGGACATTTTTTTAAGGAAAAGACTGTAGTCATTATAAATCTATAATATGAAGAGGTGTCTTATATATTTTCTGGGATAATGGCATTATATAATGAATATATAAATATTTCTTTAATCGATTCATTTTTTTATACTTAACACCAACGTCTTTTTTTTTTGTCTATATGAGGGTAATTTAGTTTGCTGTATTTCAATCTTCTCAAATTATTTTTCATTTTAAATATGCTTATGTTTAAATGTTTTTTTATTATTAATTCATTTCAATTTGATAGTACACGCATGTTGGCTCTAAATATATTATTTATACTAATCAATTAATTTGTTTCACATTTGCTATTTAATTTAAATGTTAAGAACATGTATAACTATAAAACATTGGCTGGGGTACCATTCATCAAAAAACTTTATATGATAATTTAAAATATATTATTAATTCGATTTGGTTGAATTAATCACTCAATCAAATATTTTTTGCATACTTGATTTAGTTGTTTTTTTGTATTCATCAAATAAAATATGTACTATAAAATTGAAACGGGGTAGTAATAATCTATCTCAAAAGAACATGATAAGCTATGTAAACGGCAATTAAAATAAATTTAATCATTATATCAAATTATAATATATCAGGTTTTCATGCAATGTAATAAATTAAAATCAGACTTAATATGATTACAGTAATATGCACGTAAATAAGTGCAAGTATGTATTTCAGTATCAATCAAGATAGAAATTTGAGTGCTTCTATTTTGTCAGTGGATGATACTAACTGTGATGGAGGATGTAATATAGTTTAAATAAAATTTATATTTTATTCTTCCAGTGTACTGAATTCAATAAAGGCTTTGAAAATAATAATTACTCTATGTTTGGAAACTCGCTGTATATAAAATTATTCTTTCTTCGATGAGTTTTATTTAATACTACACAAAATATAAATCACTCAAAACACTCTATTATCCACTAAATGCTGTGACTTTGTAATAAGTACTACGAAAAACATTAAAAAGGAGTTTAACAGAAAGTGATGGGCTCTGTGGCTGACAATAAAAAGTTCTCAATAGTATGCGTAACATTATAGAAGAGTTCAGATTATCCTATACATGATTACTCAATAAGCAATCATTCTTTATCAACGAAACAAGTGAAAATATTTCTTCTTAAGTATTCATTTTCAGAAATACATGGGTATATAATGAATGTCTTCTGTGATATTTTTTTTTAAAGGTCCTATGTAATTAGATGGCAAAGATACTTGTAATCAGAGAATAAATACTAAAAGTAGCATTTTATCTTTTATCAACGATATAGCAAATATCGATATCATATGGAACTCATTTAATTTTTCTTTCGATTGATTTATCAGTCAAAGGTTTAAATATACCTGTCAATTGTTATACTTTCATGACATACTACTTGATGCTTGTTATGCTACTTTTCACTCTTGATACTTGTTATACTACTTTTACTATTTGATACTTGTTACCCTTTACTATTTGATGTACTTCTTCTTTTACTATTTGATGCTTGTTTATAATTGCTTCTTCTTGTTATTTATTCCTTGTTTAGTACTTAGTCACTAGGACTATTATTCGCTGGTTGGGATCTCTTTTGAGACACCAAATCCTTTTAAATTTTTATCAGGTTTAGTTCAGTACCCATTACGTATTATATGATTCAATATATTATCAGGCTTTCTAAACAGGGTAAGATGTAAACCTGTTTTCTATTGGCCCAGCTTCAAGGTTTAACATTTAGTAGCAATCGCACAAGAGGCAACTTCCCAGGGAAGCCTGTTGGTGACAAGGTGTTGACGACGAGGACGACACCTGAGCAAACAGCCTCTCTAACACCGCCATACCATTTGGAGGACTTTGAGCCCTAAGTGAATTTGATATTGTACGTTAGACCCGTTACACGAGCGGTCTTAAAACCTCAGGCACATTCACACGAACTCATGTAACAACAAAATGCTTGTGATCCTTAACCATACATTACTAGGGTAACGCTGTAGGGGCTCTAAGTTTCCGTTAGGGGTTGTATTCTATGTATCCATACTGCAGCACCATGATTAACAGTGTTAAGACTTTATCGATCTTTGTCAAATCATCTAAGAATAATCAATGGTTAGAAATTGTTGCGTTATCTATTATTAGCAAAGGAATACAGTTCAACCAAATTGCCAGTTAGCCACCTGCTCTCGGCTGGCCTGCCTCTAACCTTGATTGCCATTGTCACGAATTTTCGAAAAGCAATTTGCCCTGGAGATCATTTTTAATGCACTGGATTATATATTTCCTCATCTATCACAGCAGCATCTGCAGTCTTGCTCTTCGATGCTCCATTTTTTAATATTCAAAAGATCACACATCCCGATTAACATTCATCTAGTTTGTATGTATAGATTTTACTCAGATATTGCTATTAAACAATGCATTCAATCTAACATGGTTTAGTATTTTTGAACAAGTTATCACTAATTTTGTGATTGCCATTATGGAAACCGGTGCAGGAGTGCAGTATTATGATAAATACATGGAAGTTATGAAAAAATCAAAGAAACAGAGCATTCTCTCTTGCAAAATCAAAGTTTTTTTTGTCTTAGAAATAGGTATAAATTCATCTTTGTTCACTATCATAGCACCATTACCCTAATATTCAGTTTGTTGCTGCTACAAAGTTGCCTAATGCATATTTGTTGCTGTTACAAAGCTTACACATCGATGTATTCGGTTTACTGTTCAAAATAAAAGAAATATTAGTGATTCAAAAAAACTTGAATCATGGTTGCCTCAATGTACGTAGATGGGAGAAAATATTTTTTCTTCAAAATTCGAATATACGTATTATATCATGGTTTAATACATGGTTATACAAATTTTTATACAGCATTATATATAGGCTACTTCAGTAGCAAATATCAAATTTCTATACTTTACAAATATCTCAAGACAACTAACCTGACAATGAAACTGAAAACACAAAGTGTTTTTTCAGCCAAATAATGATATAACTCTCAACTTGAAGAATAAAAATAAGACTTTTAATTCAGAAACAGAAAGAAAGTTAAATATAGGTAATAAAACTTTTTTAGTTACTATTAGGAACTGAGAACTTTTTCATCTAAATTTAAGCAGTATATCAAATCTTTCAATGTAGTACCAACTATTGTAATTAGACATTTTTTTGTTCTAACCAAACAAAATTATAAATTATTTAACACTTCATTTTCTAACTTTTGATTATGTAAACATATATATATATATATATATATACTGCACTGAATTAATATAGAACTTATAGAAACAACCATATCACGATCAATCATCGAGAGACGAGTTAAGAAATGGAAGACAGCATCTTATACTTAAGCATTGATAACCTTGAAAGAAACTTGGTAGTACAAAAGAAATGAATACAACACATATAATTAGGAATCAAATAAAAAAAGAACGTGAACTCACAGTATCGTTGCACACATGATTGTCTATCCAAGAGAAAGAACAATATGTAGATGTTACTTAGTATAGGATATACCCTCCCCTTACTGCAATAATTGCATCTTGCCGTCTCAAACTCAGCACTAGATTATAAAGACAATTCTAAAGGTAAGAGTATCCATTTCACCTCCATTTCAGCATCTCTGTTTCAATTGTTGGGTGTGCCCCGGAGAATGTAATCATTGCCCAAGGTGTCTACCCAAAACATCCCACTCATGTTCTATGGGATTTAAATCAGGAATAACGCTGTCAATCTATTCGAGGGATATCTTCGCTTTCCAGTTGCCGAGACATCAGTAGTCTGACGTGTCTGTGCACTGTCATTCATAGAACGAAGTTTGGTTCAATAGCCCTTGGAACACCCGCACATGGGGAAAGAGTCACCTCCTTACAATAACGATCTCCTATTATAGAACATCCTATCCAAGAAATTAGTGGAGCTCAGTTCGCCCATTCAGCACAATGCCTCTGAGACAACAACTCCGAAACCACATTAACTGATCCTTTTCCTTGATATTTCTGAAGTTACCGTGTCTGATTTCTCTCAACTTTCCAACTGGCGTTAAGAATCTCTTGTGGTACTGGAAATATCTCATCCGTAAAGAGAAGAGGATATCACTCTGTGGAAATACCTGGTTTGTGCTCCTTACACCACTTCGGCGGGCCTGCGACTGCCTTTCAAAGTGCATCGCTTGTGATAGCAGGAAAATAATCCACCTTTGAGAAGGCGTCTTTCTTGAACTAAACCGACACTTGTCGCCCTGTTATACCTGATTTCCTGAGAATGGTGCTTGCTGACTTGTATCGGGCTCTTTTCACCTGCAGAGTTGATATAGGTCCTCCACTGCAGTTGTTTTTCCTAAGGGTGACCCACCAACCCTTTCTAACAGCTGTTTTTCTATGGTATGCAAGACTTTCCGAGAACATGGCTGTTACTTTTGTTGATTCTTTTCAGCTACACTAGTCATTTCCTCATCAGCTTTTCGAACATTCAACCGCGTGTGTAGTCGTCAGCCAGTTTCTTTTAATACATATTTCACGAAAACCTCCTCCTTGCTTACGGCAGATATCTTCAATTGCCCTCCGTTCTTCCTTTTGTTGTTGTTTGAACTACAGCAGCATAAAGCACACATTTTGCATCTACTCCGTCTCCAAGATGTTTTGTTACGACATCTGCATACGCATCACCTATCAAATGAATTGTGTGTTTATTGTACTTGATCATGGCTTCCCTTTGTTTAATTTCATAGCTATCTGCTGAAAATTTACAATGTTGCTTAGAATTTGCACTAATTGTATATTATACACAACAACCCGTTAATAAATATATTTTCCTCAAAACGAATCAAATTATTCCTCGTAATGTGAAAATGGAATTTAAAGAAACTCCATTCATTATAAATAACAACAGGTACGAGCTTGAGAAATGAGTTTTTTATTTATATAAGCATAACATACTCAAATGTTAATAGTATCCTCTTCAGTCCCAGAGTCATAAGTAAGAACACTAAACAACACTTTCAAAAAAATGCCACCAGAGTTGGTAAAGGCATTAGTATTGTTGCTTTCCAGAACTAGTTAATTTCTTGTTAATGAATTTGGTTATTCTAAAAGAAATATTTTTTAGTGAACATTTTGCATTCATATCTTGACATGGTAAAATGAAAAAGTGTTTTTCCGAGAAGAAGAAAATTTATACATTTGAGCACCGCTACCTGTTCATATATTTCTTATTTGTAGTAAAATTTATTAAACACACTGTTGAATCCACTCAAACTTGCTGTTTATTTATAACATTATTAATTTCTTACTCCAAATCTTTCACTTCTGATTTAGAACTTGAGGTCGTCTGCTTGGCAGAACATTGGGTCAATGGCTATCAAAATCCTCGATTTGAAATTATATAATTATGGAATTTATTTCTACTCGGAATGATATTCTTTGATTGCTAACTGAATTCATCAGTTAAATATTTAAAGGATACAGGGAAATAATTTGTATCTATTAGAAAATGAAATGAAACAAAATTATTGATCTGCTGTAATTATGTCTAATTTAAAATTTCCAGGAGATTTGAATGTATTGGGCAGACAAAACTATAATTCCCGTACTCACACAGACTCGCATTGTTAAAATCACGATTTTCAATAATAAACAACTTAAAATTGAGAATTATTTAATAGTATAAAGACAAGAGAAAAAAAAACGACTGATAAATTTTGAGTAATTAAATTCTTCTGCAAACAGCTCGAACAAGGAATATTTTGTGATTAATTGGCCCTTTATGCTCATTACGCTAGTGGTATGAATTAATCATTAAATTAGATTAAAGGAAGATTTTAAATTATTACGATGTTCTCACTTTTGCTTTAATGTCTCACTCCAGGAGACACTTAATTTCTCAGAAATAAAATTAAAATAATTTTTTTTAGCAACATTTTTTCAGTACTTTTCATGTATTTAGAACCGATTGATACAAATTTTTTTTTAGAACTATGGTTCAAGTGACCTTGGGTCTAAGAGGTTAGCAGAAACAATGTTTTTTGTTACTAAAGTAATCCTCTAATATTTTCATAATTCGGAAAATGAACAAGACTCTTGATGAATACTTACCAGTTTATAAATATTTGCTAAAATCTGCATCTTTAGTTCATCTGGAGTGCTGGTTAATTATCCAAACGCATTATGTCTCCGAGAATTGTTCAGAAAATATAGCAAGAATAGATACCGTAACCGTGAAGCCGCTACCGTAGCCTTTGCCGCTTAAAAGCCGTAAACCTTAAGCAAAGCCGAAATACGCGCATGCATTTTGCAAAGTAACCGTACACAACCGCTGCCTGCCATACGCCAGCCGCTTAATACCTTTTACCTTTGCTTCACTGTCGCCGTATTTGCTGCCAGCACGGCCCGCCGTACCGAAGCGCAGCACGCCTTTGCTTCCATACATAAAAGCGCAGCGCGCTTTTGGCAAATTTGCCCGAAGGAAAACGGACGCAGAAATGTACTCAAATACAAGATAAATTTTTGAAAAGTGGTAAAGATTACGACATTTTATGGGATTACTAAATAATAACTTCAGTGGCTAAAATAAGCTTGTGTTAAATAAATATACGTCTTATTTTCAAAATATGCTATAAATGTGTGAAAGCTAAGCATTGTATGAGATTAAAAAAATAATATTTATAAATAATATCATTTTAAGAACATTTTCAGTTCATATTTAATAAGCCAATAAAATTGGTTTTCAATGAAAAAGAACACCTCAAAAATAAATGCTTATGAAAAAAGATCTATTCTGTCATTTTGATCAAAGTTCAGAGAATAAATGATAGAATAAGAATTTATTTATTTTTTTCTTATTAATATATATATATACTGGAGAATTTTCGATCTGACTTCCTTTTGTAATTTTTATCAGGTGAAAGATTATGTCGTTGACTTAAAAAAGCATTAAAATTCCATTATTTATGACTGTCCCTTAACTAATGAATTTCCACATGTTATTAACGATATAAAATATCAATAAATCTCTATTGTATGTATATTTTATTCTAAAAGGGCTAGAAAATTCCATTAAAGAAATTTTCTAATTTATGATAGAAAACTGCATTTATTCAATGTTCTGTTAGAATAAGATATCATCTATGAATGAAGCATTTTCGATTTTTCTTGTAATTGAAAATAGAGTCTTATTCATATAAACAAAATGTTTTGTCAATTGAAAACGATAAACTTGAAAAAAAAAAGAACTTTCAATAATTTACTGCAGAAAATCTATTAGTGTTCAGGGTCTTCTTTATGCTTTTATTATAATACAAATAATGTTCATTTTATCTTATAATTTAATATATCTCATTATAAAAAGCAAAAAATAGAAAATTAAAATGTAATTATTAATGCCATATTTTTAAGCGGTTACATATGTAATCAGATTTAAGTTTATTACACTTTGCTGGTCATTAAAACTGCTACACTAATTAGGTGACAAGCAGCAAAATATCATATTTGAGTGAAAAGTACAGCGTACTCAATTGAACAAATCATTAGCATTTTCCATGCCTTTGAATAAATAAAACACCCCATATATAATCTATAGTCTATATAAAGGGAAGAGAACATATAAGGGTTTATTATCCATCTGAAGGTGAGGGTGTTATGGCTCATAAAAAAGGAGAACTTCTACTTCTTGGAATTTGTTTTGCACCAAGGATCGTGACTTGCAGGTAGCCTTGATTCATTGTTTTGAGATATTCTTATTCGCTCTAGTTGCCTTGAATCTATGATTGTCAGCCAAATGTGAAATAGTAAGGTGGTCCAGAATACAATGTATATCTCAGTGACCCTAGGCACCAACATCAAACAAGATAAACATTTTAATATTGTGGCTTTGGAGTTATTTTCTACAGCTATATTACTGAACCTGTCAAAAAATATGGATTTGGTTTATAAGTCAAGTGATGGTCACACGAAACGACATTGCGACGATAACTGCAACACCTCTGAATCTCTCCCCCCATTGACCATTTATTTTTGCGTCTCTGCTTTTTATTACTTAGAGACAGCCAACGCTTCCCCAACGATGTGTTGAACGAATGTATAGACACAGAATATTTGCATTGTCTTTTCAGACAAATATCGGTTCGGTATGCAGCAGTACGACAGCGGATACACCGCTCTGCTCTTATATTCCTAGCGCTCCTTACGGAGCTTACGCACCAGGTGGCGAGTGCCAGAGCTGCTGGGCACAATCCAGTCACCTTTGCTGCAAGCCGATGCTGAGCAGCTGCCGTTACCTTTTCGGCAAAGTTGAGATTTCCATAGAAGAGCTATATTCCGAGAGCGCTATGCCCGCACTTTTCAGCCAATGCCATCCGTCTGTTGCGCTCTGCAGCACTGCTGGCTACTCCGACAGGAACAGTACCTGTCGCCGCGTTTCGCCATATAGTATCTGGCGAAACCAGTACATTCAGCTGGTAGCACTCCTACAATATTTTCACAGGTACTCTGGTAAGCATTTAGCCAATTACACTCCTTCAGCCAATTGCCTTCGATGTTTTGCAGGTAGAACTTTTGTACGGTCAAAGGCAGCTCTGGTACGTTCAGCCCGGTAACGCCGCATTGCTTTAGTAATTTAGCTAACGTAACTGCGGTTATCCATGTACATTAATTAAGATTCTATTTGCTTTTCTTCCTGACCTTGTATCATTTTGAATGATCAGAACAGTGCAGAATTGTTAAAAAAATTAGGACATTAATTTACATGAATGCATGTGAACATTTAATGTATTTAAAACGCTATGAATATTTAAATATATGAATGTAAAGGCAATACAAATCTTTTAAAACTACTAAAATGTTGAAGTTTAATCTTTAAGTGTACTAACTCATTTTAATGTTTTGATTCTGTTACTTCATAATATGGTGCTTGTGATACAATAAGGATTTTTATGGCTAATAGAAACCAACGATAGATTTCTTATGAAGTTTGGCTCATCTTGCATAGCAGATGTTTTTTTTATGTTCGAAAAAATATTTTGAAATATATTTATCAATTACTTGATCTAAAGTCCTCACAATAATTTTATACAATATTGTATATATTGAGAGGAAATTTATAATATTGTATCAATATATTTTTAACTTCCTAAAGTATAATACATATGCGAAAAATAAGTAGAATTATAATATTTCATATTTGGCAACTTAGTAAAAAAGATATTTTAAAGTATTCCTAGAAGGGACAATCTTTTCTGTCGTTATTCCTTATTTTCTAGACATAGAAAAGTCTCAATTAGTTTCAAAAATACAACGGCAAATGGCAACAATTAAAAAAAATTGCCCAAGACTTATCCTGAAAGTGACAGTGAGGTCGTCGTTTCTCTGTCTTCGAAGTTGAATCAACTGCCAATAATAAAAACTCTTCCATCTCCATTGACAGCAGTCCACTTGTCACCTCTCAAAAGTAGCAAGGTGTCATCCATACGAAGTGGGATACATTCTGCCTTTCTTGTCACCTCATTTAATTTCCTTGATTCCTCCACAAGAATCATATGTGTGTGTAAATGTTAAAAAATTTATGATAGAGTGTGATAATTGTTAGTAACGTTTCCTAAACTGTTTACTTATTTTCAAAAAATCTTTTTTTTTTTTTTCATGTTTTGAGAAAATTATTATATTTGAAAATTCTTTGTTTACCACCTATTTTGTAACATTATTCTTATATATATGTGTATATATATATATATATACTCATATATATATATATTGTACTGTGTGCAGACTATTAACTATTACGTAAAC
>BMAW01101755.1:639122-650891 GCA_019974015.1 Nephila pilipes | reverse complement strand
GGGGTGAAACATCGACTTAACCTTCTTGCCTACTCTAAATAATTAAATCATCTATGAACGATAAAGAAAGTAAGAATTATTGTCAATCTATGTAATCTATAAAATGTAAATAAAATTGGCCAGATAATTACTAGCTGGACGCCTTTGAAGGAGACCTGAACTTTAAGTTTGAGATTTTAAGAAAACTATAAAATTCTCTTGTAATACAAGTTTAATGAGAGTATTGAATTTTCACGTTTGTTTGATTAAAATGATTTATTGTATAAAATTGCAAGAACCTATAATAAATCTTGAATATCTATTGAGAAAAGGTCTTCAAAATCATAGCCATGTAGAGAATACTCTTGTTCCTTCATGTTTTTGATAATTTCAAAACTATTTTAATACTAATATATTTTTAATATTGTCAATAGAAGAATGGATTGTAAAATTTGCCAGATTTAGTGGATAGGTGTTATATCCATTCGTAATACTTTGAAATTTGATAGGAGTTTTGTGAAATGTTAAGAAAATATATGGAAATTAATGTTTGTGATGTAAACCAACTTCTATTGAATGCAAAAGACGATTTATTTCTATTACTATATTTGATAACTAAGCATTATTATTCATTACATGTTCACTCAATAATTTATGATAGTAAAATTATATATATATTATATAAATATATATATATATATAATATATATAGTAATTTATAGAATTTCTGATACTTACATCTTGAGTGAGAATTGAATTTAATATCTTTAGAAGGTGACATATTAAAAGTGTAATTTTATACATAAAGGTTATTTCAGACTTCTATGGATTTTCGAATTTCATCCAAAACAAATCAACCACACAACATTAGGTTTATAAAGATAGCTAATTAGCGATCTAGTTGTGAAGATCTATTAAAGCATTTCATATAATAACATTTACAAACACATATTTTATTCAAGATTCCAAATAATTTTAAACTAAAATTCTGATGTGCATCATTGATATGATTCTAATCATGATTGTATTCATTAGTAGAATTTTTTAATTATTCACATTTGAAACTATTAACTCAACTTAACTTATAATAGATTTCACCCTATTCACGCAATAGTGAAAATAGAAATCTTCATTTAAAATGTTCCTTGAACATATTGTCAATTTTGAATTGAATCTTGAACCTAAGTTAAATTTTAACTAAAAGATTTAATTATACTGTTTTAATGTTAAGAAAAACTTTAATTTTTAATTGACAATCTTTAATTGATATTGAATGACTTTTGGGTATTTTAATGGATAATTTTAATGGAAACTTTAGCGCATGTTTTAGTGGAAAAAAATTGTAAAGTTTTCAGTAAGATTGTTTATTTGATTGGAAATATTTATTTTGTAAAAATTTAGTAATTGAGATATCTTGCTTTCAGTTTTCTTTTTGTTTTTTTTTTCTTCAATTTTAAAATTGAATTCTGAATAATCCAATTTTTACCAACAAGATGCATTTAGAGTATTCCGTGGAGCATGTTTAACCCACAATTCAGTCCCCAGTCTGTGGGCATGTATGTTTTTTTTTTGATGCATTAAAATATTCAAATTATTCATTTAGTTCCAAATTTGTTTAATTTTTATTCATCTCCTTTACCTAGTTCTTAAATGTCGTTCGTTGAGTTGATTTTAATGGTTCTCTTAATTTTATGTGTTTTAATAATAATTTCTTATATGTATAAAATATATATATATATGATTAGGTCCATTTGTGAATATGCAGGAATGATACATTAAAAACTTTTGCATAAAATTAGTGTAAAATCACAAGAAATAAATGCTCAATTAGAATACAATGATCTTTTTCTTTCTGAAAATAAAAGTATTTCATTTTATAAGATATGAAATTTAACTACTGAAAATTTTGCTTTTGTTTTAAATTGTTAAAAATAACTTGTTTTAACTTTTTATAATGATATTTAAGCTTAAAAATACACTTATGCTTTGAGTTTCTTATTATGACCACATTGATTGCTAACGGCCATTCTACGTTCTTAAGGCTGTCGTCAACTAATATTAAAGAATAGGACCCAAGCTTCGACCTTATTTTCAAGTAAAAGAAATGCTCTAATATTAATAAAAATTACTATGGATGTAAAGAAATGTAATAATTTATTGAATATAATCCTCAGAATATTGAAATTTTTAAGATTTACGAAATTTTTCGCCATTATGCAAAATGAATATTTAATTCACTTTTCTTGAAATATTCGAACCCATTTTTTAAAAGAAAAAATAAATTTATTGATTCAATCAGAATTAATTAGTTCATAATTATACACTTCTCCCTATAGGACAAAATAACTAGAATATATCTTTGAATTATTATGAATCTATATTTCAAAATTTCAATTTAATTTGTGTTAACTAGCCATGTATTTCTTCTCGTTTGCGATAAATATTGACAGGTTTTTTTTTCCCTAAGAACTGTACTCTAAACTCCATATTCTTATTTTTGGTGAACATTTACAGTTTTTTTCTGAAAAGATGTTGCGAAATGAAGCTACGCCAACTTGTAAATAATGATAAATGGTACAAATAGAAAAAAATCTCTAATTTACAGAGGCTTATTAACGAACAAATAATAAACTCTCAGTTTAAGGAATGTCTTATGTGTTTACTTTTTTTACATCAGTGATGTAATTCTGTTTATTTTTGAAGAATATTTGTATTATTGAAAAAGATGTTTGTTAAATAAGTTTAAATTTTGTGAAGTGAAGGGAGAAAAGTGGGAATCATAATTAAATTAATAATGGACTTCTCCGAAATTCAGTAAATAAAACTGTCTTAATTTATTAAAAAAAAAACAATGAAAACTACTATTTCTCGAAAGAAAAACTGTGAATTTTTTATAATCATTATAATGCCCTGTATTAAACTTTTTGTTCAAACTAAAGAGTTATTTTTACTTTAATTCAATTGAGCTTATTATAATTATTTTGGAAAATGAATTTCGCATCTCATAAAAGTTAAGCATTAGAACTGTTAGAAAAATAATTAACAAAAATATTGTTGCTTAAATTTAATTCAAATAATGACTGGAATTTATTTTATGAGTAGATTGTGTTCCTGTTTCAGTTATATTGTATCGTGCCATTATATTCTTCGGAAATCATGTGAGGTGAAATTTCTAGGAGCTTAATAATATTCAGTTTCTTCGTACGAAATAAACAAAACACGAAAGTTTTGCTTCTATCAACTCAAATTTTCATTTAAGAGCATTGGTGTATGAAGATGAATGAAAAACAAATAAAATAAATTTAGTAACGAAGAAATTAAAATAAAATTTTATCTTCCGAAATCAGCGTTAATTGAAATTTTAAATAAGTTTGAGCACGTATTGAAAATACTCATTATATTTATGATAAGTGTTTTAGCTATCATAACTGTAATAAGTATACATTACATTTTTAAATGCTTACTAAATAAATATATCAATAAAAAATAATGAAGTTCAGTTAATATTTATGCATTCCAATCCCTTCTTCCTACAATCTTCAGAAGTAATATACATTTTTCATAAAGGAAACTTCCACTGATTCTTTGAGAAATGCTCTCTACACTCGTAAAAAAAATATTACCATTTCTAAGCAGATCACTAATATTATCAGCTGATTATTGCAGAAAAAAAATACTTCTTAGAGTAAGTTTATCTAGCTACTACAACACTTATTATATTTTGTTTTTGTTTACACTTTGCTTCACAATCTTATATTCATACTTCTAAATATAAATTGCGCATTCACAGTTTTATTGCATGTGATTACTATAACAAAAATATAACTAAACCAGATAAGAATTAATTCAGTAACAGGAAAAAATTTAATGTATTTCACGTAATTAATGTATGAAAAAATCATTTAAATTTTAAAAAATCATAAATTGATAAGTTATGCAATATATTTTATAATAATAATAAATATAGTGATTTTACAGTTTATGTGCAGTTACATCCTTTCTCTTTCCGCTTATGTAACTACAAAACACAGCAAGACAGTAAATCTTCGTAAAACTTCATTTGGTTGAATGTTTTGGACAAACCAAGTATTATGTATTTTGTTGGAAATATTTCCCCTTTTCTTTATATTCTTGAAAAACTACTGGTCATGGTAAGCAAATGATCATTGCGCTGCTTTCGTTGAATAATGGAATCGAGTCTTGATTTCAGTGTGTACGTTAAATCTGTTGAGTCTCCAAGTCCTTACATTGGCAAGGTGTTGAAGTAAAGAAAGAGAAAGGAATATCAGCTCAGATGTCGTCGTATAAACTGAGCAGAATAACGATACCGTGTCAAAATAGCGATGCTCGTCAGCATCTGCCATCGCGTAGTTTCTAAGTTATGATAAAACAATTAATCTTATACATTTACTCAATTATCTTTAGTTTCAGTTTTCGTTTTGTGCATCGCCTAATTCACTAGAATAAATTGGGCATCATTCCCTTCTCCTTCAACCTCTCTCCTGCTTTCCTGGTATCAACCCGCATGGTCTTGGTCTTATTCTGACTACAGTTCCTATTGCCCCTTCCCACCATAAAAATACTGCTTTAGTTTTTAAAATCCTCGTTTCTCATTCGTGATAAAGGTGACGAGAAGGTGAAAATTTCGGAATCTTTTATGCTGAAAGCAAATTTAGCAGGACCGCTCAATGACATGCCTCAGTCAGGAAGCAAATCATTGAGTTATTAAAATAAAATACAGAGGAATATTGCACAGCAGGAAAAAGTACTTGTGTGTGTGTGAATCGGAGAATTCAGTGGTTTGACTTTTTGTAATAAACAGCTAGTTGGACCAGTTATTGGAATTTTACTTTCTATAATTCTCTAAATCCGCATATCTTCAAAATAAATTAAATATAACAAAATGTATCACATTTTATGTAGATGTAACTAATATACCTTTCTTGTAGAGAATCAAATGTGTTCCTCTAAATTACACTCACTCATTAATATGCCCAGAAAAAAATCATCAATATAAACTAATATTGAAAATGATACACGTGAGTGTGTCTCCAAATTTTTGATTTAAACAAGTACTTTAGTTTCTTTGTTGACAGAATATTAAAAAAATTACTATCCGATCTAAACTTGTAAGTTTATGTTTATTTGTCTTGTAAACTTATACGCTTATGATAAGTTTACCATAAGCGATTACGTGTCTCGTGAATCATTTCTTCTAATATTATAACTTTAAAAAATTCTGATGATAAAGAATAACTTGACATGAATTAAATTTAAAAATTAAGATATTATTGTTCTCATTCTCAAATTTTAATTTTTTTCAAAATTTTATAGCCAAAAAGAACTTAAACTTTTTATTTACTCATAATTCAATACTTTAACTAAAATAAATAATTCTAAGATTCACTCGAATTCTGCTAACTGAAATAGGAAATAACAAACGTAAAAATAATTTCGTACATACGTATCTATTCGAAGAAACAAATCAGGTATATCTATGCATTTGAAGTTTTATAAATAAGTAAGAAAAATTATTATGTCTGTACATCGAATAAGAATAGCAATTTTATTTCAAAACTATTCTTAATCAAAAAGGAGTATTTGGGGAAATGAAATCTGTAGCTTCAAAACAAATACATTTCTACAGATATCAAACTCGTGTATTATGTACACTTTATATCGAAGAATTACGAAGGCTGTATAAATCTAAAGGAATTTTAAATTAATTTTGAGAAACATATTATTTATCAACCATAATTAATAATTACGTTCCAAAAGAAAAAAGATTTCTTCCATACCAAATTTTCAACAAGTGTTCAGCAATCACTAAACATCATTTCAAACTCAGATAGATGTTTTTTTTTCTAGAAAATTACATGTTCTCTTATTTATATACTATTTCTTATTTTATGTTATGTTTTTACGTTTACAAGTATTTGGTAACAAAAGAACTTAATTTTTATGCAGTAATGTAGTTAATTTACACGTAAGTATCATGTATAGTTTCTATGAAACTGTTCGAGAAAAACGTAGACCTTATATCTTTGGCTTATCATATCAGTCTCTTGTTGCCTTTTGAATTTAATTGCTTCTTCTCCCTCAAATGCTGTCTTCAAAGCCTCTTTCAAGTCACTTTTCTGTTAATAATTTCCGACGAAATTCATTTAAAATAAAATTTAATTTTCTTTGGAATTAGTGACTTCCAAAATTCTTCATTCGGTTGTATATGCCATGTTAAAGTGTATTTCTTACAATATAAATAAAGATCACACTTTTTTCACTGTGTAACGAAGAACTGAATTTGCATCTGATAGTAAAGTTCTGTAGTTCAAAGGAAAATAAGTATTGCTTTCATTTGAACTTTTTACATTTAAGCTATTCGTTTTCCTATCTATAGAGTTAAGAATTCTAATATATATTTAATTCAAAATGTACAGGCAGAAAAGTGCTGCGGATTTCTAAAAGTATTAGAAAAAATAATTTTCCCAATTTCGCCTTTCTTCCTTTAATTTCAAACGGTGAGCTTTTAAAACCATTTTAAAACCGAATGTGTACGACATCTATTCTTATTAGAAAATTTTTTTTGAGAGGCATTTCAAGAAAAAGATTAAATAAAATTTAAAAATCAAAAATGCCATGAAAAAGGAAATATATCTAATCAATGCTCAAACAGTAGCTAAGACAAGCAATATTTAACTGATTTGGTCTAAATCGCTATGATTGTCATGCGCTAACCCATCGAAAGGCAATCGTTGAAAATTCTACTTGAGTGAGAAAGAACCTTTGTTCTTTTCTGGTTTTATTTCATCAACTATAAAGTAAACCTATTATATCTTTTTTGTGCTGTTTCCTTTCTCCAATAGCTTCAAACTAACAAGTGTTAATTGCCTTCTGAAGTGATAAAGAATTGTCCAAGAGAGACATTCGCTCTATGGCAATCCTAAGCTTCTACGGTTTCAATGAATGCATCGTGATCGACGATACAAGATTTTTGAGTATTAGGGATTCAATCAAGGACCATGTGTTCAATCAATGTTCGATTTCAGGTTTCTAAGTGATTCTGCGAATAATCTAATAACAATTTTGAAAAAAATACAAAGTTGACTCAGCAGTATGTGTATGAGATAGTGATTGTGCTTATGAATCATTAAGAAACAATAATTTATGGCAAAATGGAACAAAGATTACAGAAGTCATGAAGTTGTTCTTAAGTTGGTTCCCTGTCTTTCAGCTGCGAAGAATAAGGACTAATTGTAAGCGGGTATGGAGGATTCTCTAATGTTTTAGAGGAATTCACTTGCACTTATTCTTGCCATTCAAATTCCTTTCCTTTCATGGTTCGATGATGGATGGTAATCAGTTGTGGGGGTTTTCATTGTATTTCTCATGTGCGCTGATCGCCTGTTTTGTGGATTCGAATTTTTCTTCCGATCCGGATTTTTTGGTTTCTGAAAAATAGAGAAGTAAAGAATTAGCTCAACAGACCGATTTTGGTCATTAAAAACTTTTTAAAGGCGTTTTTCTGTTTCTTTTGAACCATGTTTATTTCCTTTTGTAATTGGCGCTTAGGATTTTAGTTTTCATTTCATGTTTTCTTTTGCCTAAAATTTTCTTTTGATTTTTCCATTTCTTTTGTCCTACATTTGAGGCATTTGGTACTGTGAAATTTTCTGCAGCAAACTCCAGTGAGATCCCAATCACACGCATAAAATCAGTTCTAATTGTATAAAAATATCCTTTGACTGTTTAAACTTCTATTCTCATTTTGAAGTTTCTAATGTCGTGGTAGTCGAGGAATCATTGCCATTAACTCGCGGCCGGGATTATTTCCATCGATTCGAGTCATTATACCACTGAAGACCAACCGTATAGCAATGCTGATGAACATCAAATCTGTCCAGGCATCATGTCCTCTTGAAGACGTATGTGAAAGTTTGGAGAGAGAGACGCCAGCTCAAGTCTCGTCTTCATCACCTCATCGAGATTCAAAATTGCTAGGTCGGTCACCAAAATCTCTCATGGAGCTTGTAAGAGCGGCATTAATAAACAATCCATCAAATCAATCAGATTATTTAATTAAGAAAGAATTCTTAATTTTCTTATTAAAATTGATAATATTTGCTGATAGTTATTCTTTATAAACAGGCATAAATAAAATGTTTGTTTAAAAATATAAGCGCACTTCCTCTGAGACATTTGTCAAACCGAGTAAGTGTTGTTTGTTGAATTTAAGAGCAATATTTTTATATTTTAATGAAAAAAGAAAAAAAGAAAGACAAAATAAGAGGAATGTTTCAATCCTAAAAAAAGCAAAAGTTTCACTTTACTACTTGAATTGTTTTTATAAATACGTTATAATAATAGCATATCTTCCTAAACTAACTACTAAGGTAGAAAAACTGAAATATAAAAATTTATATTGAAATTTTTGTAGGGATAGCTGGATGAGAAAAACTTATATATAAAATTTACTCAAAAGAAGATCCACGGTTCTTTTCTAATTACTTATAATTTACACTGAACACAACTTCTGGAAAAATGAGGATTTATATATAAAACTTAAGCTACTTTAATTTCATGGAACAATTATGATTAATAGAATATATAAATATATTGTATTATGTTAATTCAGTAGAAATAAATTTCATTTAATTGTAAACTTAAATTAGTTTAATTTTAGCAAGACAAATTAATGAATGCAAACAAACTTTCTACTATAAAATTATTACTTATTGAGTATTCTTATGTAAATTGTTAAAAAATAATCATAATGTTTATTGCTTTTATAAATTAAATTAAGACATATCTGAAAATAACTTTGACAACGTTTCTGTTCACTGATACCTAGCACTATCCCTATTTATGAAACACACTCCTTTTTTTTCTTGTTTTACACTTTTATTCACTGTAATTGTTTCAAGCATATTTATCATCATTTTGTTATAATCATTATTATTTTCCTCGTAAAAATTAACAAAATTTACGGCTTTCATCTTCAGCACTTTTAAATACTCCTCTCTTCTTTTAAAATTGTTTTGACGGGGAGAAAAGAAATTTTTTAGATTTCCTTAGCACTTGAAGAAAAGGTTTCATCTCTTCCCTTCCCCCCCCCCCCCCGAAAAAAATAACAGCTGTCCCTCAATGCAAAAATCCGAAAAACGTTTCCCTATCTAATTTTATTACTGTGAAAATCTATAGTTCGTATCATTCCCACTTTTCCCATTTGGGTATTCTCTTGACTGAAATGCTACTGAGGTATTTGTATTGATTATTTCGGAAATCTCTCACCAAAATAATTCGCCTTAGAATAATTTGCACCATTGATGAGCATAAGCCTGTTCTTAAAATTTAACCGAGAAAACGGGCTTTAAATATTGGATTTTCTAGAGCTAAAAATAGGTAACATTATGTTGAATGTCAACAAGATTATAAATTTCATATCGGAGAGGAATTAAATCATTTTCGATGCAAATGTTATGCAAACATTTACTGAAAACTCAACTCATAATTTTCCAAAAAATTGGAGCTGATCATCTCGAGAGGCTATTGAAGCTCAAAGTCCTCACGTTGGAGTTTTAATGGAAATTAGATGTGTGGGTTACCTTTTAAGGTTTCTTCCTTGTGACTTCACATCGGTCGAAAATCCCGCAGTCCATCATCAATTGACCTCCTATTGTTTCTTAAGTTCGTCTTTAAAGAACTATCAATCAATCCTCGAAATAATTCGCTTCTTTCAAGCTATTAAAATATTTCTAATGAGGTGTTCTGTTTCAATTTGTTTCTAAGCGTCACAATAAAAGAAACATTCAAGACAATAAAAATTAGAAAAGAATAGGTATTTCTCAAATAAATCTCCAGATAGCTTCTACGCTGGAATATGAATTATTCTAAACATATGACTTAGTTTTAAAATCTAATAATGACAGACATACAAAAGAAGTTCGTATGTAATATTGGTACAACGCTTTGAAAATTTCCTTTTCTTGCTCTGTTTGTCAATTTATCATTTCATTGAAGAATATGACGGGAAAAATCATTGACAGAAAAATGAGATACACATAAGTAATATTCATGTTCTCTTTTTATAGGTTTTAGGTTTAATTTTTATTAACGTCGCACTAGAAGCAACACGAGGGCTATTAGCAACGGACCTCGTAATTTTGAACCACGGTCAAGTGACGAGGACGACACCTGAGCTAGCACCCCCTCTCCTAACATCCACACCACGCCAATCTCTTTTTATAGATATATAAATTTAAACTCTAATAAAAAAAATATCTTAAATCAATACAGGACATTTTAAGAAAAAAATTCTGTAGTCATTATAAATCTATAATATAGAGGATTAATCTTGTATTTTCTTCAAAGATGTGTAGTATATAATGAATATATAAATATTTCTTTAATCGATTCATTTTTGTCACTAACGCAACGTCTTTTTTGCTCTATATGAGGTAATTTAGTTTATGTTTAAATGTCTCAAATTATTTTCATTTTAAATATGCTTATGTTTAAATGTTTTTTATTATTAATTTATTTCAATTTGATAATGCACGCATGTTAGCTCCTAAAATATATTATTTATACTAATCAATTAATTTTATTCACATTTGCTATTTAATTTAAATATTAAGAACATGTATAACTATAAAACATTGGCTTTTGAGGTACCATTCATCAAAAAACTTTATCTGATAATTTAAATATAATATTAATTCGATTTGGTTGAATTAATGTCCTCCAATCAAATATTTTTGCATGAGGCCCCCAATTCATTTTTTTACATATTCATCAAATAAATATATACTATAAAGTGAAACGGGTAGTAATATTTATCTCAAAGACATATGATATATAAGCTATATATAGTAATTAAAGTAATTTAATCATTATATCAAATTATAATATATCTGGGTTTTCATACATGTAATAAATTAAATCGGAACTTAATATAGTTACAATAATATGCGTAATAAGTACAACGTAATATTTATAAAATGTCATCAAAATGTGAGATTTTGAGTGCTAAGTACATCGGTGAATTATTTTTAACTGTATTGGAGGTCTTAATATAATTTAAATAATTATAATTTTATTCTTCCGGTGTACCTGAATTCAATAAAAGGTACTTTGAAAATAATAATTACTCTATGTTTCTGAAACTCACTGTATATAATTAACTAACTCTTCGATAAAGAGTTTATTTAATACTTTACAAAATATAATCACTCAAAACACTCTTTAATCTTTTAAATATAAGGCTTTGTAATAAGTACCACAAGCATTAAAAAAGGAGTTTAACAGAAAGTGATGGGCTCTGGCAATGACAGCGTAAGTTCTCATCATTATGCGCGTAACATTATAAGAAGAGTTTCAAGTTATCCTATACATGATTACTCAATAAAGCAATCATCTTGTCAACGAAAACAAAGTAGAAAATATTTCTTCTGGCAAAGTATTCATTTTCGAGAAATACGTAGGTATATAATAAGATAATGCTTCTGTCGTATTTTTTTTTACCAAAAGTCCTATATAATGTAAGATAATAAAAGTACTTGTAATCAAGAAATTAAACCTTAAAAATGCTTGTTTATCTTTTATCTAGCAATTTTACTTAAATATTAAATATCATAGAACAATTTAATTTTTAACTTTCATTCAATTTATCCAAATTAAATTTGAAAATATACATATTAATTGTTATACTACTTGACATACTACTTGATACTTGTTATACTACTTTACTATTTGATACTTGTTATACTACTTTACTATTTGATACTTGTTATA
>BMAW01101755.1:540959-610533 GCA_019974015.1 Nephila pilipes | reverse complement strand
GTGTGTGTGTGTGTGTGTGTGTGTGAAATTGTAACAGTCAACTAAGAAAAAGCTTACTATTTGTACAAGGTTAAAACGCACGTTTTCAAATCTTTTTTAAAATTTAATCAACAATGCACAATATGTACATAAATTGCTTTTGTATTCAGTAAATCAGAATATAAAAATTAGTATATGGCTAGGCATGAGACTAACAAAGCCTTAATTGTAGTTTTAACTCATTTATTCGCAGAAGTTGTTGCATCTAGTTTTCAAAGCCGCGTAATACTGTATTGATAATATTGTCCTCTCCACTAGGTTTCCAATTTGTATATTGAGATTGTTCTTCGAATAGTTTGTGAACTTATTTCAGTACTTGATGGCGTTCTTAAAAACTTTTTATTTGTTTTTATACGTTTTTATATCTCTTTATGTATTATAATGAGTGACCGTCTAACATGCTAAAGTTGGTTTTTCTTACCTCATATAATCTGTTAAAAACCTTTTATTTGTTTTTATGCGTTTTTTATATCTCTTTCTGTTTTATAATGAGTGACCATCTAACATGCTAAAGTTGGTTTCTCTTACCTCATATAATCTGTTGAAGCGACGTATATCTTCTCAAATTAAGTTGTATGCAAATTTTAATGTCTTTATTACATCACTAAATGTCTTTATTACATCATTTCATTTCCAAATTGTTCCTTTGGTTACTTAATAAAAGTGTAAATCCAATCTAAAGTAATTAAACTTTCTTGTTTTTGACTCATTGTATTCGATGAAGAAGGAATAAAGATGATAATATTACACCTAAGAAGGGGAGTGGAATTATTTGTCCTTTTGCTCTTATGGTTAAATCTTAGATGTAATCTCTCTCAATTGGTAAACCCATTGTTTGAGTAGTAGGAGTGTTGTAACTTGAAAATGCAAAGACTAGAAAAAGCTAATCAATATATAGAAAATAAGCTATTGATTAGACACATAAATCGCTTTTGCATCATTGTATGCCAGAAATCATATGCATATGGTACATGAACTCACATGTTTATCCTCATTCACGATTAACACATTTATTATTTTAGTGCATTATCCTTTTCTCCTGAAAAAAAAATCTGGATAAGAATTTGAACTCCCTATTTTAATAAACTAATAAACAAACGGTATGATTTTCTCACAAATAATTTTAATTATCTAACGTTTGGAATTCTTTTTCAATTTCTATGCTAGATATGGCTATGGATAATTATATAATTATTAATTCGTTTTTAATTGTGTAGATTTTATCAACCGTAATTCCGTTCTTCAAATTTAGCTAGTCCCTTTTCTGTTGAAAGTGTCCATATTTAATAACTCAGTAGAATGTTATAATTAATTTAATATTTTACAATACAAAAGCATGAGCAAATTGTAAAGAATGAACTACTACTATAATGCAGAGCTATCTGTTCTCTACCTCGTAATAAATCGTACGCCCAACTAAACGTTCTAAAAAGATGTACTAATAGTTAATAAATATTGAATTATGTGATATATAATCAATAAATTATTATTAAGACTTTTAGGTTCTGCTGCATACAGTTATCATCTGTTTAATCTTTTTTGTTAAATCGTGATTGTAGCACATACAAAGATTCTTTGTTTTTCATCTGAATAATAGACCACTTATCAAAATTTATTATTATAAAAAAATATTTTGAAGCCACATATTTTATGTTAGATTTTCAATATGTATTACGAAACACAATATAATTTAATCAAAAGAATTTCCAGCTTAGAATTTAAATTAAGCGGAAGATGAATTGTATAAAGTTTTGTTACTTAATAATTTTCATTGAACAAATTTTTCCAATAAATGAAATACAAAGTACACCTATATGTAATTGCAAGATAACTTGATTTATATATATATATATATATATATATATATATATATATATATATATACATCAATTGATAATATAATATAATTCTACACAATTGATTCAACAACAATATCAATTATGTTTTTGTTTTTTTTTTACATTTTAATTCAACTTCATACAAATTTTTATTCATAAATTGTTCCAGAATTTTTAAAAAAGTTCTTTTAAATATATGTAAGTAAAAAAGTATAAATATATTCTGATAATTTTACCAAAAGTAAACTTACACTTAATTCTTTTTAATAAATATGATTCAGTAGTTAATTAAATAGGATATAGTTTGTAAATTTAATCTTTATTGATAGAAGAAAATGTTATTGGACTGCTACATTTGAAAGCAACACGAGAGCAAACAGCAATAGGCTTTGTAATTTATAATCACGATCGAGTGAACAGAACGACATCTGACCTGTAATCCCTCATTTCTAGCTTCTACTTCATACCTCGGAGGAATCGGAATCTCAACAGATTTAGCCTATATCAGCTCCAACACATGACTTCCTTAATTAGAATCAGAGCTTGAGGCCACAATTCGGATGAAACAACACCGGTTCTATAATCTCACACTCAAGATTAGATGTAACAAAACGCTTCCTTTTTAATATGAGAAAACTCTCACAGCAAGTGTGTTATTTGACTATTATATGAACCATTTAATGTTGAACTATACATTTTCCTCAACCTGTTATTCTACTTCTATCGTGTATTTTTAAATGTTTTTGATTAAAAAAAAATGTTCCTTTCCAATTTAATTTTCTCTTCAGTAGTTCATGCAAAATTATAGAATCCTCTTAAGACTTTGACAATTTTTAGAAAAAAAAGTATTAAAAACTTTAAAGAGTTTAATAAGTTTTATGATTCTTAAAATTAAATCTTTAGATTGTTACCTATTACTGATTTATTCTTGTTTTGCAAAATATGTTATTTTAAATATTGAAATCCGAATAAATATTTTTCCATTTGAAGCGAATAAAAATAACTGATGCTGAAATTGTAAACATTACATTAAGTGAAAAAGTTGATAAGATTCATTCAATTTAAAGCAACTATAATGACTTTTTGGAAAGTCCCATTTTAGCAGTTTTAAAAGTGCATTGTAATTGTTCCCAAATGTATTTATCTTGTCACTTTCTTCACTTAATGGAATATTTACAACTATTTCATAAGTTTATATGCATTGTTAAAATTTTATTTTATTGGCGTTTAAAATACTGTATTTATTAAACCGGTGTATTAAGTAAATTCGGAAAATTATGTTTTATAATCAATATTATAAATTATTACATTTTTACTAAATTATTTTCTTTTCTTATATTTCTTATTATTATTTTCTTATTATTTTCTTCTTATTATTTTCTTATTATTTACTTATTATATGAAGACGTATCAATCATAAAAATTTATAATCCATTCGAAAAACAACTCTCTTTCCTTAGTAGTTACTAGTTACTTCTTAATAAACAAATGAAGAAAAATTCTAGGGTTTATTATAGTGTTTTAGAGCTATGACATTGTTCTAAGTGTAGATTTTTTTTTTATCATAAGGTTTTAATTTAAAAGTGATCATGTCGTGGAATTAATATATGAATTTTTTTACTGTGCGTCAGAACAATAATATCCCCAGAGAAATATGGAAAATTAGTTATGAAATTTTTTTAAAAAAAAAAAGATATTTTTAGTAAAATCTTAGCTTTTTTTTTTAACTTCATTTAAAAAACAAAACCAAACTTCTACGAAGAAAAATTTATTGATTTATCTAATTGATTTACCTGGTTTTAATTACCTGTGTTTTTTCTTTGAAAGTTAATTAAGCATTTTGATATGAAAAAGTACGATATTACCTTTCATTTCTTAAATCTAAGCGTACATTAATATTTTTATAAAAATTTCAACAAGATGATTTTTATTCAAAAACTATTATCCAAAACTGTTATCTCTATAATAAAGACACTGATGAAAAGTGTTTGTTTTTAGTTAAACAGTTCTTTAAACAGAAAAGTTTTACTTCAATTATATCAGGGTTTAATTTTAACTTAAGGATTAAAAGCAACCATAGTTTACTAAAATTTCTTTTCCTGTTCCAAAATAGAATGTTTAGAGTCATAACGTTTCCTTTTACTGTAACAGTATTTACTCAATTCTGTTTATAATAATTACGATTGAGAAAACGGAGAAATTTAGTAGATGAATTAAATTATCAATCTTATGTAATTGAAATGTAATTAATCTATATAACATTAAAATTGAACTTTTTGAGAAGCACTTTTACATGCATTTCTCTGTCTTGTATCTCGCAGTATTCTAGAAATTTAATAATGCATCTGTTGTCATATATTTACATTTTGCTTGATCTTCATGCAAATAAATTGTATCCCTCTTATGGCTTAAATACTTAATTTATTTGTAAATGAGTATTTATTAGTTTCCAAATTTACCATTTTCTTTCCTGTTTTTATACCCTTTTTACATTTAATTGCATTCATTTCAATGAGTCACATTATTTAAATAACCTGCTTATAAAATAAATTTTTTAAGTGATAGTTTTCTTATTTAATGTTACGCATTTTATTTTTAAAGCAAATACAATTAAGAACGTGAATGCAAACATTACATTCTATTATAAAGAAATTATATCACAAAAGGTTAATTTATTTCTAAATAGTGAAACTAAAACTAGCGGTTAGACAAAATGAGGCAATACACAATAAATTATGAGAAAAATTCCAGCGCAAAAATATTCTTAAAAATCTAGGAATTGTAACTTAAAAAGATTATTTCCTAAAGAAATCGAGAGAGAAAAAGAAAGTTACAAAGAAATTAATTTGTTTTTTTTATTTCGTAAACAGATGTCATACATAATCATAAATCTACAATATAAGGAAAACTACTTTATGGTACGTAAGTGTTATATTCCTAGAGATAGGCTATCCACTTAAATACAACATTAAGTCTTTATAATCCTATACTCCTAACTTATGATCCTGAAGATTATACATTTAAAGATAAGCTATTAAATTTTAAAAAGTCTTATAATAATTTCAATTAAATATTATTATTTTCAAAAGATATTTTTACTGCTTTACGCAGATCAATTCTATTAATTTTTCCATCTATAGAAAACACTTTTGTTTTACGATTAATATTATAACATATACTTTAAACATAAAAAATATTATTTTTGAGGACCTATATAAATTCTAATTTTCCACTATGCCCAAAACGAAACCAAAAATTTATTTTAAAAATTAAAAAATATCATGCACAAATTTGTTTTATATCTGTAATTATAAGAATTTAATTAATATAATTATTATTTAATAAAAGAAAAATTAGTTTAAATATACAGAGTGAATAATTTAATATTTTATCAATTGAATAACGTATATCTTACAGATTACTTTCAAAAAAGATAAAAACTCATTAATCTCACTTGAAATTCCTTCCATTTACGTATTTTCTTCAATTCATATAAACTGTCTCAATATGTAAAGTTAATTTACATATTTCCCTGAAGAATTGTAATTACATAATATGATTATTGCTCTTGATATGCTTGGTTGTATTTATTAGTATATATAATATACAATTGATATTTTTTAAAATAAATGAATTTCAAAAATATTTATTGTAAAATAACTCTATTTTCTAAAATAAGTTCTATTTAGGGTAGAATTTTTGCAAATCATGAGCTAAATTGAACCATAAGCGAAATAACTCGTTATAAATTATTTTTAATTTTTCATCTAATCTTGAATTGTAAAACATTTCTCAATTTCTAAGACAAGCGTAATTTTAAACTGCAGTACATGTAATTTGTGACAAAGTTTCATTTATTGAAGAAATAACTATACCTTATCTAAAAAGAATTTTGATCAAAGATAAAAATGTTCTAGTTTCAGTGTAAATTCTTAATCCATAAGAAAAGATATAATGCTCTATTTTACAGAAGCATTTCGCAAATTATCGGTTTTGAAAAATACGTATCACCTCGCCTTTGTAACCAGGTTCCATATCAAATGATAAACAGCTTTTTTTTTATTATTATTAAAGTTATGATAACAGAATTAATTCTGTTAAAAAGCAATGTTAGCACAATAAAAAGAAGAAAATGATAAACTACTACAGAAATTAAAAATCTGAAAAAGCAATTTTATAAAGCAGCTAATCTCTCAAAGAAGGAAATAACATATAAAAGACGTTTTGGATTTTCTTAGAGTTTATCTTTTATCATCTTAAATTGCCTCAATACAGTTACTAAAACAAATATTTAGATAAATCTAAGTATATAAAGACGAAATTTTCTATTAAATCAATGGAAATTTTTCTATGTAAAATATTATCTGTATGTATTTTGCATACAAAAAAAATGTTTGGTTTGTTTTTGATGTGAATTAATTGATTAATTGTTTTTCCGTTTTGTTTTCTGATGTTCAAGTTCTTAATTTAATAGATTGAAACTAACGTCATTTGAGTTTTCATTTTGCAAACACTTATTAGTGAATTGTGCATTACCTGTTTCGGTATAAAAACTATAAAAATAAATATATTAATTCAGAATATTGAATAATTTTTAAACAATCTGAATGTTATTTAAGCTGGGATAATATTTGTATCATTATGCATGCAGAATCTTTTATTATTTTAATTAATTTATTACTTAAAAATATTTATTTTTTATAAAATGTAAATGTTGGAACTTTGTTGAATTAATTTCAATTCAACTAAGCTTAAAATTCAACCAGAGAATAGATATTTTTATCTTGAAGAAAGTGTCATTAATAATCATTTTAATACTAGCATCACTGTACGAAATCCCATTCCATTTTAGATAGTCCTATATCTAAAGCTGATTGCATATTTCCGTTGCACTTTATCCAAGGACTTTGATATCTTTTCTGTTCTGTGCTCCACTTTTAATTTTATTCTTTCAGTTCAGTTTTTCTGGGAATTTTTAACATAAGTAATTATGTGATTTCATCCCTAGGCTGCAACTTAAGATAACTATGCGTGTAATTTCATTCCATCTTCTTTCTGAAGAAAGTTAGTCAAGTGGGACTAATTTAATTCGAACCAATGTAGTTTAATCAATTTCTTGGACAGTGTTTTTTTACGAAAGCAATTGGGCATCAGTTTACGTTTCATAAAAATCTCCCTTGGGAA
The DNA here is from genome assembly GCA_019974015.1 of Nephila pilipes. Lineage (NCBI taxonomy): Eukaryota > Metazoa > Arthropoda > Arachnida > Araneae > Nephilidae > Nephila > Nephila pilipes. The sequence goes on along the minus strand of BMAW01101755.1, from coordinate 603,472 downwards.
GACTTCAAAGAAAATCATCTCTGCTCTTGTATTTAGTAAGCAAGTGCCTGTGCGAATGTTATAACTGCTTCTTATGAAGAAAGGAGACCGGTTACTGAAACAAATTTAATTTGCATTCTAAAAGCTTAATTAGTCCATAAAAGCGTAAACTTAAAAATTTATGTACTAAGTACTTCATTTCAGAAATTAGGCAATTCTTAGTTTTAATTCAACGGTAAAATATAAAAATAGTTAAAAAGGCATTAATAAATATAAATAATTATTTATATAAGATTTTGAAAAATTTTAAAAATACTTTCAGATGTGTGTATATGAAACTCATAATATATATCATCTTGTTTACATACATTGTTTTCCATCAATGTATGCCTATTTCTTTAATTTCTCTTTCGGAAGTAATACAGTGTTGCAAAATCCAATAAAGGATTTTTAATTACAAAACAAGTAAAAAATTTCACATTTTTAACATTTCAAAAAACGCATAAATAGCTTTCATTCTTTTTCCACCTACCAGGATTAGCTATATTTTGCTGTAAATTTCAGAGTAATGCAAAATTCTGACTAGTTTAATAAACTATTGCTTAGGATTTTTGGTAACTCATAATAGTTGATTAACACATTATAATTGCTTGAAATCAACTATAACGATATTTATTAACGTTGATTTTTAATCAGTAATAATGAGTCTCTTATGTGGACACATCTCCCCAACGCTTGTAAAGGAGTGTCAAGAGAATATTTACTCTTCATGAATAAATTGTTTGCTAATTACTGCAGATATAAATGAAATTCTTGATACTGAATGTTTATTTATTGTAATATCTAGATTTGTACTTTCTGTTTTAAAAATAGAATTGAAAGGTTCATTGCCAATATAGTAAATTAATTAGCGCACTATGAATTTAACTCTATAATGTAAGAATCGCTTTAACTCCCTCGTAAGTCCATATAACTGTCTTATTCAACATGTAATGAATAACCTTTTATTAGTTTCTTGATGATATTACATCTTTAGATTATGGTATATGTATATTTAAAAAAAATAATACAGCATAAAAATTATATAAACAAGTTATCTTACGCAATAAATAAAAACAAATAATTTCACAGTTTGAATAATATTAAATAAACTTTAATAACTTTTTAATTTATCCATTGTGTCAACTTACGAGACAAAACATTTTTACGAATAAAAAACTGCAAAAACTAGCTTTTTATGGAACAGTTACTTCAAAAACACTTTTGAAATCGTCAAAGAGACAAAAAAAAAAGAGATGGATTTATCAAAGAATAACGAATTCGATTACAAATTAGTTATTATAAATTTAGTAAGGGAATTACTCTTCAAAAAATTGGAAAGGGTTTCCTGAAATGGTTATTTGAAATTCCAAATCTGTGTTAGAAAAATTGTATCTTTATTTGTAAGCCATTAAATGTGCGACGTTCCGTTGTGCTCAGTGTATGGGACGGAGAAAACTGTAAAGGTCCGAAACAGAATAAAAAGACCTTTCGAAGAATTTAGACCATTATATTTACTGAATAAAAGCGGCAATAAAAAAATGTGCTCTAAAACTTTCTAATCGTGATCTTATTTGAGATTTAGCATTCTTTGAGAAAAATGTCATTTTCAAAGTTACAATAATTTCAAACATTCCTCCAAAATATTTGGAAAGTGATTGGACAAGTTAAGAGGACAGAAAATATAACCCCTCAGGGCTTTCTCAATAGGCTTTCCTCAACTCAATTTATTATGAAATTGGATGAACTTAAATGTTCAAAGGAACTATGAGTTGTTATAGAAGACGAATGGAAGAAAATTTCCTTATATTGTAGCACTTCATATTTGCTACAAATTTCGGAATAATGTTTGTAAATAATTTAACTAACGTATAAATAATCATCTAGTCATTTGTTTTGTGCTCATGAATCTTAGAACTACGTAAGCTACTAAAAGTAAAGCTAGAGTTAACAACAATGTTTATTGAAAAAAATTTAATGTAACAATATTTGTGAATTCGAATGTTTCGTGGTGGCCGCGATTTCCGAATGTTCATAGTTGTGAGCTCATGGCCGGCTTTACTCGCATTTGAGTCAGGTCAGGGGTTCAAATCCTGGTGCCTCAAAAGACTGTTCATCCAGTAGGGATCACGCATGGTAGTTTTGTTGAAGCTAAAATTCCACATTTTGACGTGATTTAGAAATTTCGGTAGGAGGTTACCAACCCAGGTGTTGTCCACGTCACTTGACCGACGCTCAAAATTACGAGGTCCATCACCAATAGCCTTCATGTTACTTCATAGTTCGACATTAATTATCAATCAATCAAATACTTTTTGTCAAAAACTGTTTAAAGATTAAGGTTAGGGGAATTGAATTTTTTTTAAATATATGTCCCATCTATATAAATAAACTTGGAATTAAAAGATGAAATATCCTTGAATATTGAGTGTAACCCAACCTTCTAAGACAAAATCCATATTTATAAATGATATACGAGTATGTAGCGTGTAACCACGAGAAATAATTAATGATAGCAGAGACTACTATTCAGTCTGATATAAGGTAAGTAAATATGGGCTGTAGGTAAAGTTGTTTATCTTACATTGAATCCCATCAATTAGGGTTGTCCTTCTGATGAGATATATGCTTATAAATGTTTTATCTGTTCAAATATACCTACTTATCTGCATTAATCTCAAGAAATATTGTTTTCCTCTGGAAGCCACGAGTTATTGAAGAAATAAATATATAACCGCTCAAATTTAAATTAACAAATATGATAATATAATACTTTTAGCCATTTTTAATAAACAAAATATAATATTTACTTTCTTTTAGAAAAGAATTATATTCTTATGAAATTTTGTATACTATAATTATTATATATTATAAATTTTCGTAAATTATAATTTTGGCTGGAATTTCATAAGTTTTAGTAAACCTTCTAGAAAAAATGCTATAGATTCTTAATAAATAACGTTACAATAAACAGATGTTAATTTAACTAATATTTTGTAAGTAATTAGGGGTTATTTTAATCTGATACTACACTGCCTGACCGAGAAACTGCAAAGCAATAGAAGAGTGAATAAAATGTATTAAAAATTGGCAAGTAGATAGAGGATGCATGTAATAATAAGATATTTGAATTTCAAACAAGTAATATGATACAGTGTTAGAATATACAGTGATGTCAGTAGGGAGATGGAACACCTCTTCTGGCGATATAAGCAGCGATACTTCGACGCAAAAATGAAATAAGCCTATTGATGTTGTCCTAAGAGATAGATGGCGATCATATGTTTTCAACTATATTCTGCAATTCGTCCTCTGATTGAGCTTGAGGCAGATCAAATATACAACTACCAATAATTTTTCACACATGTAGAATGCATGAGATATCTGGAGACATCGTTGCCCAATAAAGCATTAATTAATATTACATTAGCACTTGGGTATCTTATAATACCAATTCACAACCGATGAAAATAGCTAAATGAAACCAACTGTAACTATCTCTTCCTTCACATATTATCGTGCCATCGTTGGGACTAATATGAACAAGAGAAGGACAGTTACTTATGGCTATGGCACTCCAAATCGCGTTGTAGAAAAGTAAGACATCCACACTATTATTTGACGACTTTCACTGGTTAAACAGAAACAAGACTCTTTGCTGAACACGTATTATGTCATTCAATAGTATAACAAGGTAAAGAAAAGTTTCATTCTCTTTCATCAAGAAATTGTTATATTCTATTAAACTGCAGATATTGGAATATTCAAAACAACCTGTGAAAAGTTGATACTCGAAAATTGTTGGGGCACCACTGAATGCCTTCAGACGCTTAGATTAAGTGCTCTGATGTCCATAGAGATGCACCAGATCTCCTAGTACAATCCACATTTTCTGACTTGCATCACCTTCTTCATATCCTTATGCATGCTGGCCTGTTTCCGAACAGTCTGTCCGTTTGCCAAAACTGACTGTGTTGCTATCGGCTAAGCTTCTCTTTAACTACACCTGTTATTTGAAACGAAAAACAACGTGAAAATAGTTTTTTCACGATTACAGAAAGTAGCAGTTATTGACTCATCAGCGTTTTCTTCTTTTCTATGCACTTACTAATCACGTGGAGAACTTGCATTTTGGATCCTATGTATAAATCGTTCAGATGCGCATTAATTGCAATTTGCATAATTATACAAACCAAACCTTCATGATGTATTTTTTCTGTCAGACTGTGTATGGTATGTGTTATACTTTTTGGAATGCATTATTAAACGGTTTAACCAAATTATATGAAATACAGTAAACTTGCTAAGAAACACGTGTTCATTAATTCAGTAGTAATTTTTAAGTAAGAAAATGTAAGATTACATACTATAAGAAAGAAAATATGAATCGCGAGAAAATGCTAAAAGCGTATTCTAGATTACGCGATTCTACATTCTGAAAGAATTTCTGATAAGAATGAATTCCATCCTCAGATAGGCGTCTGGTTAATTTCAAGGTGGAATATATTTCAGTTGAGTAGTTAACGCTTTATTTTTACATATATTTAATATTTACAATGCAAATTAAAATAACTGATAAGGTACTTGTTGCAAGATGAATAGTAACATGTGATCGCAGCGATTCAACGAATCTTAAGAAAGGCCTGCTGCATTAAATTTGTTTTTTTTTTTAAAAAAAAACAAGTTTTACAATTAATTTGAATTAAAACGAAACAAAGCTTATTTCACGTTAATTTTATTTTTATTGCATTGCATGTTAAGTTATTAACAATGATTTAACAATCTTTGAAAAATATGCTTTCTTATATTATAGAATAATTTTTAAATTGTTTCATTGGATGTTATTGAATTTGTTTTATTCTCATGTTGTTATAAAAACATGCTTTTTCTTCTAATTAACAATATATTTTTGTTTACCTTGTTCATTTCTTAAACAAATTGACAAACATGATCTTTATTGCATTATCTTCGAAATGTTATTAATTTTTTAATAATTATTTTATCAATGCTATTTCAAAAAGTTTCATTTATTAAAAGACAAATGTTTTATTCTAAGCTCACTGCTCTGTTGTTCTAAAGTAATAATTGTTTAGTTTTCCCCCTTGACTCTTAGAAAAATATTTATTATTTTTTTTTATAAAAAAATACATTTTTAAACTGTTTTTATGGTGGGGTTTTAAGTCAAAGACATACAAAAATGAAGGAAAATATTAAAACTAACAAAATATATTGTAAGCAATTATGAATTTTAAAATAATAAAAAGGAAAAGGAATTAATCTGCTGTACAGAATTTCGAGTCATAAATTTTCTGTAATGTAAAGTATTATGCTCAAAACTCTTGTATTCAAAACAGATTGGTACATTAAGATATGAGAGTGTTTATGCATGGTAAGTAATATATCCAGTATTGGCTACATTTCATCTAAAAAATATTTTAATATTACAGACGCAAAAGACAACGCTCAGCTCAGCTCAGCCTTTTAGCGGACTTCTTAGCCAATCATCTTTCAGCTGCAGGTGTTTCACACGTAGTAAAAGCACCATCACCTTACAGACGAGGATTTTGGTTCTTGATTCTAACACTAACAGCCATGGGTATGTCCTATATGACGTACAGAGTCCTGCAGGAATATTTAGCTTATCCTACAGTCATGCGTTCTAAGGTAAGAAATGGTTAAAAGTATAATCACTAATATGAAAGTATAGGATATAAATCTAAAACACTTCTTGTTACCAGAAGTTGTTTCAGTGTTAATTTCACCAAATTATACAATCTTATCACACATCACATGCGCTTATAAACAGCATATATTTAAAACGCTTCTGATTGAATCATTCAAAATTTCGTTTATATGGCATGTTTTATGCTTCATTTCTAGTAATCTAATTCTGAATGTATTTTTAATTTTCTACTTTGAAGTAAAACACTGTTCAATTATTTAATGTTTCCTAATTTTAGAGGCACAAGAGAATATGTTGATTATTTGTTGTAATAACACAAACGAGTATTAGTTTTGGAACATTTTTCTTCTGAAAATGTATTCCAAATTTGGATTTCGTTTTTTAACATTTGACGATCTTTGCATTATGTTTAAACCTTAAGTTTTAGCAATTGATTTAAAAACATGAATATGAATGTTGTTCACTTTATATACAAATTGCACACAGTAGTTAGGTAAAATGTTAAAAATTGATTTCTAAAACGAGTGTGTATAAGTAGTTATATTCTTGTAAAAACTATATATTTATTAAAATTATTTATAAGACTTCAGTATCTCTATACTTAATGTTCATAAAAAAGTATTTGTTGTAAAAAGGATGTTATATGGTGAAAATTATTATATTTGTAATAACAACCACACACACATAACAAATTAAAAAAAGTAAAAACTTTTTGTAAGGAGCTAGCAAAGTGTATCGTTCACGTAATTGGTAGACAATAGTAATTTATCTCTCTATATATAAAACTTAATGATTCTGTTACATTGATAAATCAAAATAAAATAAAATTACTTTCTCTTTCTCCCTCTCTCTCACTCTAGTCTCTCTCGTACCCTTTTTAACATAAAAATATATTACACAATTTCAGTTTTTGAAATTTTTTTTACTAAATTATTCAAAATATATTTTTGAGAACAATTAAGTTCAAAATCATTCAATTATATAGTTTTATTTATCTATTGTCATAAAGCAAATTTCTTCTTTTTATATCTCATTAATCTTTAGAAGCTCTACAAATGGTGTTTAATATATTCACTAAAAATTTATCTTACATTAAATTTATCGTATTATGTGATGCCGTAGCATCGTCACTCAACCATAATTCCCTTTGTTACCCATACCCTGAGGTCTATTAGCTAAAATAAGATCATGCATAATAGTTTCTTCTAGCTGCTTATGCCATTTTAATGATTTCAACTTATTGTAAATATCTTTGTTCATAGATCATTGCTTTATACTTCTACAAGTACATTAACGAAAACAAAAGTTTAAAATACACCTTCAGCAATGTTTTGCTACATATTAAATTTTATATTTATGTTTTTTATAAATATTTCTATTATTTGATCCAATTATAAAAATTAAGCTGATAAGACTAACAGTTCCCTTCAGATGGGAGATTATCGTACATTCAGAATTTATTGTTTTATGGAAGTTATTGTGCACGTTATTCAGTTATATCCATTTGATCTTTAATAGGCAACTCGTAAAATGTGAGTTGAGAATCAATATAAGTTGGATATTTGAGTTGTAGAAATCTTCAATTGAGTAACTGAATTATTCTGCAATTGAATTTCATAAAATCCCTGTCTACGATTGAGTTCTGAAAACAGTTTCCAGAAATGAAAAGTCCTGCACTCCAGTAAAATTTCTGATTCATTTCAAATTTCAATGCAGTTAACTGTTGTGAATTATTCTACTCTATAAAGACGTTTGAGAAGTCAAAATATTATGAATAAATTAAATTGTTATGATAAAAAAATTCATTACGATATCAATTTAAAAGCATGTATCTATGAAAAAGAATTTTCATTTTCAGCATATGTAATAATCTTCTCAATAAAAACAATTGTCAGTTGATTCGAAATAAATCTTTAACTTAGTTCTGTTTAATTATCAATCAAATTTTCTTTTCTAAAAGTCAATACCCAAATCCAAATTTATTGAAGAGAATATGGCTAGCCTGATTTGCCCTAATGACACATTGAAACTTATGAAATCTTTAAGAAATGTTTATTCATCGAATGAAGTCTAAGAAATGTAGTATGTTCTTAAAAATCATCATTGTATGATGTATGATGCCACAATACTCCTCTAACAAATTCAGAATAATTATTGGTAAATAAAATGTATTATTTTATTCTCTAAAGAAAAAATATTCCACTCACTTATATACAATTTGATTGTTCTTTTAAATCTCGTTGCCTTAATGAATGTAAAACTAATGACATTTTAAAAGCTTCCTTATATATTAATCAAATGTATGTTAATTCTAATAAACAAGATGCAGTTTTATTGTAGATAATAAATCCTTATTCTTAGCTATATTTCAAAACTGAATCTTATAACAGCTCGGTACTCATTTACTGAAAAAGTTCCGATTATAGATCATCGAAAAATTGGATCAATGTGAGAGCTCTTTTCAGTTCTTTTAATTGAATTTTATTCATGAAGTATAACACTGTAAAGCTTAAAAGTTTTTCTGAAACAAAGAATGAAAGTATAAATTCTCTTTTAATAAAGATGAATCAAATTAATTATAAAAGATATAAATATTTACACTTAACTTTTTAATCAAAACTTCTAACTAATAATTTTTTTTTAACTTTTAAATCATAACTTACTTAGTTTAAAAAGTTGACCACTATATTGGATGAATAATCATATGAACTTTGCAAATTTTCTTCACAGTATTTTTAGATATATTGAAATATTTAATCACAGAATCTATTTCTTACTAACAAATTTTTGTTTAATTGTATTATTTCTTCTCAAACATGCCCCCTTTTTCCTTTACATCACAGCTATACCGTATCCTGTTAAGCAAATTATACTTTCAGGAATTCAGTGAAACAACAAAAATACTTGCATAATGAATTCATTTATTTAATTACTTATAGAAGGCTTATGATATAATTTCATAATTTGGGTTATCGATGGATAATGATTCTAAGAAAGAAAAACACGTGAACTGCTAAATAAACATTTACGTTTCGAAATTAAATTTCCGGAATGGGGCATTCGATATTCGTGTTATTTTCAGATTGATAGATTTTTTGAAAGCATTATCATAAAGTTCTCGTGCAGCTGCAAAATACAGATCGAATGAATGAAACTCTCGTTTCTCTTCTTATTGAGCTTCTTACTCGTAATATTCATAAGATGTTAGCGTAATTTTCAAATTGATAGATTTTTTTTGAAAGCATTATCATAAAGTTCTCCTGCAGCTGCAAAATACTGATCGAATGAATGAAACTCTCGTTTTTCTTCTTATTGAACTTCTTACGCATAATATTCATAAGTGATGTAAAAAAAATCATTTAACATGTTATTTTTTCAATCCTTTTCATACAAGAAATAGGTTTCATTATTATTTTGAAATAATTAAAAAAAAAACAACATATGACTTATAAATTAATAATAGCTTACCGGTAATATTGAAATGTTATTCCGCTATAAAAAGCCTTTCATCTATCATATCATTTTATGCGAAATATTTATGAAAGAAGTTTTTAAATTGAAGAGACTTTGTATGTAAAAATAATGCATTTTTCAAAAATTTATAATCAGAAATAAAATAATCATACTTGTAAAAAGTTTACTGTATTAGTGTTTTGTGTGAATGTCGCAGTCTTTTTTTACGATAATTATTGTAATACATTTTACCGATTGTGTTATGTTATTGCACTTGAATTTGAAAACATAATTCATTAATTGAATAATTTTCTATTGAAAAATTATTCCTTTACAATATTGACTGAAATATATAATGTTAGTATAATTCAATCCCAATTACATATGAAAAAAAATTACTTTACAACTCTATTTACATTTATGAATGAGAATTTAAAGTAAAATAATAAGAAACGCTTTTCATCTCAATAATTTCCAATAAAATTACTTACATAATTATACATCAAATAAATAAAATACGATTAAAGAATATTGTTCTATTCATAATTCCTGATATTTATATATTAATATCCTAAATACCCAATTTAAACCTTTAAGATCTTTGCATGAAAATCGAAATAAAAGGGAGATACTCCATACAAGTTCTAAAAAGTATTTTTCTACATAAAGAGCGTTGTTATTTCCTACAAATTAATTAACGTAATTAACGTATATTTCAAATGAAATAATCTCAAAATAATAATAATGGGTATCTTCGTTGATTGGTATGTTTATCATTAAATTTCATAAGATTATTAGATTAAATTTCAAGTTGTATAGTTTTCCGATTAATAACTTTGGAATTATAAGCATTTAAAATAATTTTAGGGTATCTATCTCAATTATTTTTATTGGCGATGTCTTAAAAGATCCCATTCAATTGTCGAAGTATGGGTTAAAATAATTATTTTTGTAATATTTTTGTGCTAATCTATTGAATATTTTACCCAATTACTTGCAAAATTAGTATAGTAATCGTCTGGCTCGTAAACTTTCAATCGGAATAGAAAATTTTATAGATAGAATAACAGTTTATTAATAATATCTCCGAATCCTTCTATCATCCATCCGAAATTTGATACAAAAGCAACTTATTATACCCTTAAAAATAAATAAGTGCGATGAAGGTTTTGATTTATTAATTAATTAATTATATAAAATCCATTTACTAAGTAAATGTTTTACTTTCAGGATTCTTATGAGTCTTTAATATACATCATTTATCGAACTGTGATAGGAATTACGAAAATTATTAAACACACACATTTTTTAACAATTTAACCCTTTCCCATAAAAGACGTTTAAAAACCCATTTTATTTCCAAATAAATCTTCAATATTCATTACAGATTTTGAATAAGAATTATTTAATATTTGCCACTTTGAATTAATTATTCAATTCTTACTAGTTGGCTGATAAATTTACAGTTAAATATAGTTATCAGTCGACTTTGTCTCTTTCGACTCCAAAAGTAACATCTCAATAAATTGAGTATTTTATTACTTTACGATAATATATTACGCAATTAGTTTTGCTGTTACTTATCTGAGTGGCAATAAAACATCTTACTGAACAATCATTTGAAGAAAAAAAAGATTTTTTTAAAAAAATTACTGTATAAGGATGCATTTCTTACATCTCTGCAAAGGCGTATATTTTTGACACAATGCCAACATTTTAACATTTTTATTCTATGTAATTTTTCTTTCCAAATCGAGGTCAACACTTGTACTGTTTCTTATTTTAGAATGCATTAAGGTGACGAAAACGATTCAAGAGCTTTAACGTCCATTTCACGTGACTTGATAAAAAAAAAATTAGGGAAATTTCGAAGAAGTGAATTCTAAGCAAACAATAGTAAATGCATTATCGATCTACCGACAGACAACTGAAGTAATTACAGTGCCTTATTTAAATTCAACATGGCAATATTTATTTGTCTTCCTTTATCTAGATATTTTTTGAAGATAAACTCGTAAAATATTGAATAAAATAACATCTTTGTAAGTAAGAGATGATTTTTTTTCTATATTATTCTTTATTTTATTTTTAAAAAACGATGTGTAAGGAAAAAAAATCTATAATTTATTTCTCATTAAGAAAACTTTTATGCAGTATCGCTGGTATTGATAGTAAAATTATGGCAAATAAAAGTTTTGAGATGTAAAACGACTAAGAAAATTGATTTATTCTGAGCATCTGACGAACCTAAGCTTTGAACTTTTGGGATTGCTGCAAGTTTATAGAATTTTACCATATTTGGTCCATGTGTAATTAGTCTCCGACGTGAGTAAAGCAGTGAGTTCTTTTTCCGGCTACAGAATAACTGATTTGATGGGCTGGGAATAAAGCTCAACTGTTGTAGTATAAAAGGGAATAAAATAACTACTTAATCGTAACTGTGTGTATATTCTTTATTCCAACGCCGTCTTCTCCATACAATCATAAACTTATAGCTTTCCTCGAACAAAAACAATGCCAACTTTTAAAAACAAAAAGAATAAAAACATTTAAGATACATTCATTATGATGAACATTTAAGATGTATTAAGATGAACATTTAAGATGTTCATTTTATACATGTATTAATTTCTAAAACACCGTAATTGTCAGATACGTTTCTTACTTGCCGTTTTATACCTTATTATGTGTTCTATACTGTGACTCCCTTTCATTACATCCTAAATGTAATTTTTTGAGTATTCACTATTTTCGTGATTTGACCTTTATTTCTGAAGAACAGTGCATATTACTTACCCAAAAACAAGAAGTTTTTTTCTTAATAAAAATGAATGAATTATATTAATATGTTCATTTCAATAATGGTTATGAAAAAAGTGTCTACAATTTTAAAATTCTCGGTAAACGATAGCATTTTTCAATTAATTTGTTGGATTATTTGCATATAAACTCTACAGATACTTTGAAAAATATATGAATCTCTAAATAGCCGCTGTATTTGATTCCATGCATAAATTAGTACATGGGAACAAATCTGCATATTTTCTTAATACCACGACACAAAAGATATGTTTCAAGACTTTATAAATGAATTCCACTTAGCATTTGTAAAAAAAGTAGGAAGACTGATAAATGCCTGAATGTGGCAATGGCTCTTTTTTGTCTTTATTAAGAGTCATGTGCCTGGTATTGATTACTAGTAAAATTTAAAAGTAACTAAACATAAGTGTAGGTTTCATTTTACTATTAGTGTTTTTCAATCTGGCACACCAGGGGTCACGGTCGTGCCGGATTAAAGATTTTGATGGATTATCGAACACAGTATAATTTTTCGGGGATACCAAAGACAGATCACTCTAGATAAAAAGAAATTAAGCAATTAAAACACTTATTTAACGTGTTTACGCACATTCTAAACCTGTGTAGCTGATACACATAAACACTGAAGTACTTGGCACTCTAGAAACTACAAGATTTATAACCCCCGCTACTTCTTTCGTTTACTGTCACTACTATCTGTGGTTAAGAAAGATACTAACCAATAACTAAACGAATAGAAAGTCATATAGTCATGACATAACAGTTATTTTATCCAGATCTATGAAACATCAAAAACAATCCCTATCCAGCTATAAATGTGGATATGCCCGATATATATCAGACTTTAACCTTTAATATAATAACTTAGTAATTATTTATAGAACCAATCAGTTACGAGTCCTTTGGTGACTTAGAGGTGCGGATCTAAATCAGTGAATCTATACAGTTCTTTCATGGCTCACTCCTTACACTTATCCATACATCAATTTTATTTCATTCATAGCTTCCACTTACTCTCTCTACTATTAACTTCCTATTAAATTCTTCACTGCTTATAAATACATTTTATTAAGTCCATACATTATAATTTTAATCTAGTATACATAAGTAGCGTTTCATCCATTGTGTCGAATCTTCAAATGTCGGAGTACTTCAAATGCGCTTACTGTATGACACAGTTCAGTGATAAATAAACTTGCGAAAGTACTGTGGGAAAAGGAGGTATAAAAAACTTTAAAACTTTGGATATCCTTAATAATTTCAGTGATTCTCATCGCATATGAGCAAAATTGATATCATTATTAATAATATAAAAATAACTGGATTATGATGTTAATGGATTAATTAATCAACTTAGTTACTAAATTTCTAAAAGTAATCATCTTCTTTAGAACATCACTTTTTCGCGTAATTGTTTTCTCGAAAGTAAATGAGATTTTATATCAAATTTCAGAAAAATGTGCTTAAACTTTTTTTATGTTTGAAGTGGCTAAAAAAATTGGACGACCTAATGGATAATAATAGTCGCAAATAGCTAATATAATAAAAATTTCTTCTCAAAGATGAATACATCCATCAATAAATTCTTCCCCGGTTGAAGACTTACAAAAAAATTGAAAAATGTAAGATTATTAAAGATAATTATTAAATACTCTGAAAAAAAAACTGTGGATTGTAATATAACAAACATTATATTTTTACAAATTCTCTATGCCCTCAAACTCGTATTTCCAAAATATGATGTAATTATCTGCAACGGCTTAAAAAATAATGAGTACCGAAAAGCCAGATATCAGAAACGATCCATCTTAAAGGGCTGTATACTAGTTTTAAATTCAAATTCTCGATCTATACTTATTATTTGGTATCGGTAAGCAGAAGAATATTATTATCGATTTCATTTGCTTATAAACTAACAACATTGATTAAAAAAAATGTCTTATGTTTTACTTCGAGTAAATCAAATAGTAAAATTACAAAAGAAAAAGCTAATTTGAAATATATATATATATATATAAATAATAACTGAAAAAGATATTACTCTCTTTGTAGCTAAACCTTTTTCTTGAAATAATCTAACATATAGCTTCCTAACAATTTTTCTGGATATCTTTAGAACTGAAGTTCAAATTCAAATTGCATTTGGTACAGATCCTTTGAATTGGACAATATTTTGATTAGAAATTCGGAATGATTTTCTCAGATTATGATTTTGTACAGTAGCCTATAGATACCCCCACCCCGTCAAAAACATTTGTATTGAAATTCCTTTTTTGTTTCCCTACTTCTCATTCAAAGATGTAATAAAAGTTTATTTCTCCAAAGCGGGCAATAAATGAGCCACGTCTGGGGTGAGCAACTTTGGTGCATTTATGAACACTTGACTCTGCTACACAGTTGTGGCAGAGATGATCCACCTTCGTGAGGAATTGTGAACTATGACACGGGGATTTAAGGCCTATCCGTTTGACGTCCGATATGTGGCACCTGCATGCCCGTGCATTAAAATGGATATTGTCCGATAAGAAAAAGGATGTTGAGGGACAGAGACGGAGGTTGCTTGTGAAATTCATTGGCCGTCCAAACGAAAATGAAAATGAATGGAAGGGGGTGAGAGTCAGCCCTACCCTGGGATTTAAAATGGAAGGAGGAAAATAAAGGAGGGAGGAGAGGGGATCCTACGAAGAGAAAGAAAGGAGGCGATCAAATAAGAAGTGAGAGGTTACGATTGATGTTATTCTTCTGATCGTGAGATTTTGATGATTTCTACTTCTTAGTGACTAAATGCATAGGGATATTTTCCTATTCGTGATACTTTGTTCGTGACATTGTGCAAAGAGTAACAAGACGAAAACACTTTGTAATTTGAGTATAACTCATACTTTACTTGAGTAAATAAAAGAAGTAATTTTACTTGAGCTGAATGAGCCCTTCTCCCTACCGAGCCAATCCACAATTCTGGAGTCACGACGTTATAATTCACTTAATTTTTGTTAAAAAATCGAATTTCATAACTAAAAACATTTAAGAAGAAAATTAAATATGTTATTTAATTTGATTAATTGATTATTATACTCATGATTTAATTCCCTTTAAATTATTAATGGTAAAATCTATTTTATTTAGAGTTATGATGAAAGTTTCAAAAGTTACTTAGTGTGTTCTATTTTTTAAGCCTGTAGTTTCATTAAGTCCAAGGAAAGGCGAGTATAAATAATTACTCATTTTTAATTTTTATTATTTATTCTAAGGAACAAATCTCAAGGAGTAATTTTTCCATGCTAATAATCCGTGAAACCAATTTTTTTTCTTTATTTAACAATTCATTTTGTTTTCCTATTCGAATTATTTTTCAAATTTTTGGATTACTGTCATCAATAAAAATTTTATACATAAATTAATACAGATACGATCTATGGTCTTGTCTTTTACTTCAAAATCCTCTCCATCTTTAAGAAAATTAAATGGCGTACAACAACAAAATATTTAACATTTTTTTTCCTATGCAGACTTAAAGGACTATCATTGGTAACAAGTAAATGAGTTTCTGTGCTCGCCTAATCGTATTATTGTTATTCCATGCGTAGCATTACGCCCAAAGTCTGAACTGTTGCATCACGTTCTTAATCGCATTATTTTTGCATGTAAAGTGCATTTTGTCATCAGACGGTACTCAGAAGTCACAAAATGATTGCCGTTAGCTAAGAAGAGTAATTTGTGATACCACAGTTGCTACGGAAATGGAAGACGTGATACTGCTGTACCGCAAAAAAAAGGATACTGGTATCTACTAGTTGCCTTTGTCACTAATGGTAATTGAGAATTCATTTCTATCAATGATTTATAGTTAAACTAACAAGAAGATTAACTATTTTGTACACAATTTCGCTAAACATTTTAAAAATTTGACTAGGCTTAATATATGCTTTTCATTTATATTTATAACATTTGCTTATTTTATTTTTGAGTATTTTTAATATTTCCAGAGTAAAGATTTACTATTAAGAATCAGAAATATATTCAATAAAAACATATTTAGGAGTATTTTCAATTTTTGTATCTTTATATTGTTTTATAGAATGCCTGAATTAAGAATTATCTACTTATATAAATGAAATCATCAATGAAATATTGTATTTTAGGAGCTATCATACGTTCATTGAGCTGAGAGTTTTTGCTGATTATTTTCACTTGATATAAACTGCTGTTTGTAGAAAATGCAACACCATGAAGGAATCATCAGAATCAAATGAAATTCGCAGCAAATGTCAATTATAGGATATTATACAAATTAATAAAGTTTCAGAGCCATCGCGCGTGCGCGGCGCGCGCAGCGCCCTCTGAATTGATGCTGAAAGCGTATAAATAAAGTGCTGTAGCGGGACGTTGAAAAAAGTCTATGATTATTTGTTAGTGGCAAACGTTTAGTGAGACCTGAGTATGCCTCCACGACGGAAGAATAAGAAATTCAAGCAACTTACGGAGTTTGAACGAGGGAGGATAATCGGCCTTCGAGAAGGAGGATTTTCCTATCGCGCAATAGCAGCTCGTATGCAGCGGAACAGTTCCACAGTGATGCGAGTTTGGAAGCAGTGGACCGACGAGCACCGAACAACTCGAAAAACAGGCACTGGACGACAGAAGGTGACGTCAGAGCGCGATGATCGACACCTGCTCCGCATGGCGGTGAATGATCGCACAGCTTCCTCCAGACAGCTGGCAGCACGTTGGTCTACTGCTACAGGTGTACAATTGTCGGCTTCGTCAATTCGTCGTCGTCTGCTGCGCCGTGGATTGCGTGCAAGGGTGCCTTTATACAGGATTCCCCTCACGGCGAATCATCGACGGCTGCGTCGGCAGTGGGCTCTTGAGCACAGAGACAGGCGAGCTGATTGGCACCAAGTTGTCTTTTCAGATGAATCACGCTTCAATTTGTGGACCCATGATGGCCGTGTTCGTGTTAGACGTTATGCCGGTCAACGCTGCCTTCCTGAGTGTATTATTGAACGACATAGTGGTCGAACACCCGGAGTAATGGTCTGGGGTGCGATTTCGTATCATGGACGATCCAATTTGATACGAATTGAGGGTAATCTCAATAGCAACAGGTACGTCCGTGAAGTGCTACAGCCCGAAGTCGTTCCTTTCCTTCAAGGCATCCCTGGAGCTATCTTTCAGCAGGATAATGCACGCCCACATGTTGCGCGGACTGTTCGAGACTTCTGTTCAGCACAACGCATGCAACTTCTTCCTTGGCCTGCTTATTCACCGGATATGTCGCCTATTGAGCACGTGTGGGATATGGTTGGTCGGCGTCTCGCTCGTGATCCGCGTCCTGCAGTTTCCAAAGACGAACTTTGGTTGCGCATACAAGCGATATGGAATTCTCTTCCTCAAGCAGATATTCAACATCTGTTTGACTCCATGCCACGTCGTATAGCAGCACTTATTGCAGCGCATGGTGGCTGCACCAAATACTGATTTCGGACGCTTAATTTGTTTCTTTTGTTTTGAAAATTTCATCATTTATTTGTATCAGTACAAGTCGTTTCTGCATTAAATTTCATTTGATTCTGATGATTCTTTCATGGTGTTGCATTTTCTACAAACAGCAGTATATTTTTTGAACATTCATAAATATCGTTGTATGATTTTGAATTTATTAGAGCTTGGAATTTCACAAATTCATGTTATCTAAGAATATAATTTTTATAAAAATTCAAATTTACAAAAGTTTACTGATCAGACATTTTTTTTTTCATTTAACGTGTTTATTGCAAGAAGTTAAAATTCAAAATCAACGCAAGGTAAATGAATGTTCAACAATAAAGAGAGATAACTTACATTCATAGATATCCTATCGAAACTAGAGGATGTGTAATTAATAACATTAAGCAGTAGATCAGTAAAGAAATCAACGTTTAGATTTTACAAAAAAATTTTAGAATAATTTTTGTAGCTTATTTCTTCAATAGGCAAAAAATTTAACTTTTACGTACTTTCAAAGAACTGAGAAATGTTTTGCCTTTTAGTAAATTATGATTAAAAATTAAATATACAATTTTAACTCATTTATTTTATCAAATGTTCTATCAAAATGGCAATATTAAATCTTTTCATTCTTAATTAAAGTTTTAAACACATTTCAAATTCGATATGAAATAATAAGTTAAGTAAACAATAAGTAGTAAAATAGCAAAATGAATAAGGAAGTGTAATTTTTAAACTCTTTATATTTAAACATATTTTCCCCTTTAAATTTATTTTGCAAATTTTTATTTTTGTTTTTCATGTTTTATTAATGTCTTTCATTACAGATGTTAGAAAAAACTTGAAAATAGTATGGAATCCATTAACATTTGTCCGAAAAGAATTAAGAAGTAAAGACATTAGAAACAAATAATATAAGTCATAAATGTGTTAAAAGCTTTTTCTTTTGACTTTTAATGTATTTACATGTTTAATTTATCGTAAACAGTTTGTTTGCTTGTAAAATATTTTTAAAGTAAGTTTTCTTTCCAAATAATTTTAAGAAATTTCGTAGGGTTTACATTTAATACCAAACCAAACCTATACCAAATCTTTTGATATAGGTCCAATGCAGTTAACATAAAAACCTTAATGTATTACGTATAAATTTAAAAAGGCATGTAGAGTCACTAAAATTAATACCAAATGATTTTTTAGATTTCCTTTTAATAAATAAACCCAGAATGTAAGCCTTTGTTAAGATATTTAGTGGAATTCTCTTTTCTTCTATTTAAATCTTTAATTTAGTGAATAGTTTTATCTTCATATAAAAAAGAAGCTAATACGAGTTTGAATTTAATACCAAAACTGTATACTTTAAGTTACATTTCAAATCCTTATCGTGGATGAAATTATAATTTCTGCGCTTTATTTCAAATGGGAGGATTTATTTCTATTAAATCCCTGGAGGAAACTACTGGTCTTTGTTTTAGAATATACGTATTGTATTTTATTCATTTGTGTGTGTTTTGTAATTTCTAAATACGAAATAACCTTTTTTAAATAATAAATTCTTTATTTACTTCAATCAAATCAATAAACTGAATCACTACTGAATCGCTTTTAGTCTTGTAATATTGGATAAATCTGTACTGAAGGGATTTATATATTTTTTAAACAGATTTTTTTTTAAGAAAAACTTAAGAGAGATAAATATTTCCCCAAAATGGAAATTTTTGTCTTGGATATTTAATGAAATGAAAAGAATTGCTTACTTAATATATTACAAAATTCCTGTACATTTTAGTTTATTTTTAGGATAAATGTCTATAATCAATAAAATGTAATCTATTTATCACTCAATGAAATTTAAGCATCAATTACAATATAGATGATTTTAAAGAACCATACAGAAAAGGATAATACTAAAATGAAGAAACAATGACTTTTTTATAAAAAAAAAATTAAGTATTATTTGTTTGATAACAATAAATAAAAAATAATATTAAAAATGGAAATAAATTCATTTTGAAGTCTTCAACGTTTTAAAATGCAATAGATCATTCCAAAGTTTTATTCTTCTAAAATCAAAATAAACTCTAAATACAAAAACATAAATAGATTTTTAAATAGTCGCATACATTGAATAAGAAATTAAAAAAAAAATTATAAATCATTTATTTATGTACACTTCTTATTATTAAAAAAGGTATGCATATGTGTTATTGCAAAAAACAAAAAATATTAAGCTTTTCACATTGGAAACTCAAAATATAATATAAATAAATTACAGAATTACGTGAACCAGGTTTATCCTACATTAATAGATTTGATAGTTAATATAATTACAATATTTATGAGAAAACTATCTTCTATTTTTAAGATGTCGATACTGAAATCTTACGAACATGAGCAACTCTTCAAACTAAATACTAAGAAATCTGAAAAAGAAAAAAAAATTAACTTTTGTTTTAAAACTTAACACATATCTAATCTAAAAAATTATTTATGTGATGCATTTAGAATTCCAATTAAAATAGAATGTTATAACTATACATTGTGTGTCATATTATTAAAGAAACTAGTTATTAAATAGCCAAAATTTAAAATTTTAATTATTTTCTAGAAGATTCTTTGAGTTTCTTTTAAATTTTAGATAAATAATTGCTTTATCAAAAAATACATATTTTATGTGTAAAAGAGAAAGCAATGAAAAAATTTGGTTAAACTCCAAAATTCTTTTTAATTTTTTACATTATTTAAAAGAGATACTGTAATATTCTTATGTAAAATTAAGTTCCAATTTATAATTTTATAAAGTTAAAGTTCTATTTAAAATTAGTGTGTGATGTTCTTTAAATTTAAGAGTGTAAAAAGAAGAAAAAAATATAGGATTAAATTAGATCTTAATATTTTTGTTCTAACATATATATATATACAACCGAAGCTTCATTTCCTTTATTTATTTACCTAAGAAATCAGCGTGGTTCAATAATAAAGTATTCCACCAAAGTAACTGTATTTCAGTAAGAGGACTTTTATTTTCGTACAATCACAAAATGTTATTCCTGACCACTTTTCAAAACAATGTGAGAAATACTCATGACTTGATTAATCTGAGTTTTTCCCACCGATTCACGATAGTTCTAACATAATTTGAATTGTAGCATCAGTGTTAAGAATAGATTCATACATACAGATTATTTTCATTTTTCATTTTATAGCAGAAAAAATTACAACTATTTTAAAATATATTCAATTCAATAATTTATCATTTGCTCTAATTTTAATATCGGGAAAGAATATTGCGTCTGTTTCAATATTTTATCATGTTTTTTAATTCTAATACTTAACTGAATAATTATTTTTCATAAAGTTAGCACCTTTGGTTAATAATTCTGTCCTTTGCAAAAGTTTGCATAGAACACATTTTCTTTTTTTAATGCTTATTGTACATAATTTAAATATTTATTATATATCATGTTTTTTTTTATCAAGTATGAAATATTAGAGACTGAATTATTACTAATATTTGTGTCTAGGTACATAATTTATTCTCATAAATGTGCACTCGTGATGTATTTTAATACGCACAAAATTATTGAAATTATTATAAATAAATACTAATTAAAAGAAATGAACATATTATAAATCATTGTAACTGGAAAATTTAATTGAGTACTAAGGATGGACAACAATTTCATGAAAAAAAAAGAAAAACATATCAATACTTTCATATTAACTTGAAAATAATACAATTTCATAGAATGAAAATGAATAAAAAAATTTTAAAGTAAGTATTATTTATATATTAATTTTAAGTTATGGCATGCACTTTAAATGATATAAAACAATATTTCAATATCAAAATAAAAGTTTAGTGTTAATCTTAGAAAATTAATTTATTCAAAACTTTATTTTCTTTATTTCTAATAATATAGGAATATTCAAAATTAATCATCCGATTTCAAAATGCTATAATCTCATAAATAGTTGACACAGAATAATAAGTAATACATCAATGCAAAGGAAGAATACAGTTTTTTTTCTATAAGTGTTTGATGTGACTTCCTTTAATTATCGTATAATGTCATTTCCCTGGTGAATTCCTTCCAATCATGTTGCAAATTGTCAAAAGTAATTGATTGCACAATCATAGAAACCCGATGTTTACGTTCATATAAATGTGTGGGTAATGGTAGCGCATAGACTTTTATAGCTTGCAAACCCTTCAGGGAAGAAATCGTCTGGTGACTTATGGGGGCCACCTGTGCAACATCGAGTCATCTGGTCCACTGCAACCGATCCAACTGCGAAGAAGCCCCATGAAAACTTCCTAAAGAGCTTTTGTAGATTTATTTTTGAAAATATGGAATTGTGAAATGGGATGATTCATTATGAATGACCCTGTATATTTATAATATAAGAAAAATATTTAACTAGAGTCATTTACTGTTACTTTTATAAAAGTTTCTTTTTTCTCGTAAGACATCTTGACTAGTAAAGATTTCAAAAAGAAACTTATATTTTTATTAATTTTTTTTAAATATTTAATATTTCTAATACACAAAATATTTCTTACATTTATCTAATAATTTTTAATCAAGGTAAATAAATTTTACAAACAAAAACTTTTCCAAGCGGAAAATTCTACATTTCACTTTAAAGTTATAAATTCTGCTGTCAGATTTTAAGTATAATAACTCTTTAAAATAAGATAATTATTTAAAGTCTGACAATTATTTTATAAGATTTTTTTCATTTTAAATTAAACGCGCTTTTTCTCTCACTGCAGATATAGTATTCCATTTCCATTTTAAAAATGGTGTTTTATCGTGAATTCGAGTCTTCATTCTATTAAAGTTAGTATAATAATATCCTAATTGACCATTTTTCAAAATAAAGTGTGAAATGCAAGCGACTTGTTTAATCTAATTTGATTTTTTCCAGCCAATACATAGTCATTTCGGTTTATTTTGTAATCGGCTCATTGAAGTATTAGTGTTAAGAATAGGCTATAATAAGAAAGGATATTTATACATTATTTACTTTTAGCAGCAGAAATAATTACATATATCTCAAAACATATTCAATTTAATAATTTACCGTTTGTTTTAATTTTAATACCTGATAAGAATAGTCTTGTCCATTTATTTTAATATTTTATGGATCGCTTTAATTCTAAAACTAAGTTGAATAATTAAATAATTTTTTTTAAAAAAAATTAGCACCATTGCTGGCTAAATCTGTTCTTTGCATAGCTTTACATAGAACAATTTTTCAGTTTTTTTTTAAATTTTATAATTGTCTTCATCGTGAAAAATTATTCATACACAAATATTACTTATAATTTGCGATATTATAGTTGAATATTATTTGCATTATTTATTTGCAGAATACATTTTATTTCATATATTTTAGTCACTGTATACAAATATAAAATTAAAATGTCCTAATATCATAAACTTTTATTCAATATTTAAATAACAAAATATTTGACTATTTGACAAGTGTAAACGAGTAATGGTGAGAGTTTTTTACCATACAAGTAAGCTGTACCCATCCCAACTGTAACTAAACACAAATGTTGTTAGTAATACGCTTATAACAATTGCAACGTTTGTTCGAAAGTTTATTGGCAAGTTATGTCACATTAATTGTATAATTGTTCAGTTATAATTCTTCCTTCATTTTGAATATGCTCCAAGTAAATATTTACAAAACCTTCAATTTTTCTCTAAGTAAAAAAAGATATCTTTGCTGAAGCAAATCTTCTTTCAAGGAGATATTTCTCCAAATTATTTATAATTGTGTTAATGAATTTATTAATGAGTTTCTAAATCTTAAACATTATTATTTGTATGATTTTAATAGGGTAGCAGACAAGTTTATATTCTAAAATGCTTAGAATATAATTCTAATATAATTAAATATTAATCAGATGCACCCGTTTACTCCATGTTTTTTGTTTCTAATATTTATGTTTAAGCCTTCGAATAAAAAAAAAATGATACATTCTCTGAGTAACTAAAAACTAAAAATAAGAAAAGTAAAAAGGGCTTGAATAATATGCTTCAAATAATGTATTCTTACAAAATGTATTCACATTTTCTAACACTTACATTTTTAAAAAAATAAAATTTTCAATTTTTATTTATACTAAACTTTTCTATTTTTTTACTCCTTACTTTACTTCTGACTTCTACAAACTAGCATATCCAGTATTCTCATGAGTGTAATTTTGAACCAAATTTATCACATAATAAGGATAAATTCCCTTAATTTAACCTTTAACATATAGAAAAGCTTCTAAAATTTTTTATTTCATTAACATATATGTTGTAGTAGCTCAAATTATTTTCACTGAAATTTTTAGTAAGATATAGCATTTTGTAAAACATTTATATGTACACTGCAATGAAAAATTAGATATCAAACAATACATTCCGAGAACAATTTTCTTCATAAAAAGTAATAAAAATATGTAACTTAAAAATTCAGAATCACACATTTTTAATTGTATGTAGAAGATTAACAATATCGTAAAAAAAATTTACGGCACGGATTAAAAATGCTATCACACTATTTCTGCATCTAACTTACATTTTTCATTGAAAATATATTCCAATTTGAAAATAAAGCTTAATAAGAAAACAGGCAACACGTTAATACACCACAACAAGTTTAAAAGAATTCCCTAAATGTTTACCGAGGAGAAATAAACTCAGCGAAAAAGATTAGATTTAATTAAAAGTTTGTCGTGTTATGTGTTGAAATATATTATTTAGATCGTGTTATATGCTAAATTCAATGTAGGTAAAAGTAGCTAATTATGCTTCTGAGAAACGAGCTAGAACATAAAATGTTTACTGCTCTTAGCTAATGCTTTTCTTTTAAAAGATGTAAAATGACGATGAAAATAAAATTCTTTCAAAATGCATTATTTCTTATGCTTACAGGCATTTAGGTAGAATAATATTTTGCGATGCCTACAAAAGTTTCTTATTTTTAAAAATTGAAACAAAGTTAACCGACTCTCTTATAAGAGCTAAGATGATTAAAGATACTCATATAAGATAAAGATACGTATATATATATATATATATATATATATATATATATATATATATATATATATATATATATATATATATAAGAACTCTTAATTCCTTCAGATTAGAATGTGGTATTTCGAAACTCTTCACTGGTATTTCAGCCACCAACGATGTGGAGGTAGGCTTCAAAGGAACTAAGGGAAAATGTTTCCAATGAAACTAGGGAAACAACTGTGAACCTAAAATTGTTTCCCAAGACAGTGATTCTGTCATCACCTGAATAGCTGTCATTTGACATGTTGAATATTTGGCTTCGTGTCGCTTGAGCCATGCATGGATACCTTTTCATTTTAAGATTCGTCTTGCCATCAAAAAAATATCATAGAGAAATCTTTACTCGTTAGACTAGACTTCCGTTCATTAAGCGTCCAAATTCAGAGTTCTGTAGAAGGCACAACAGCCATTTTCTTTTGTTTTGAAGCCAAATAAAAGGGACTTTACTTGGTTGTCGGCTATTAAAAACCTTTTCACTTTCAGATCCGTCTTACACAGCGTACGGACATACTTTGCGGGGATCCCGAATTGTATGGCGCTACCATTTGTTGCGTTGTAGCTATTCTGTTCTTGCAAGCAATACGTGTCTGTCGTATGAGGTTTTTTATTCATAACTTATTTCAGCTCATTATTCCCATTTTTGTTCAATTTTTTTTTCGCTTACCTGACATTCTTTGAAGATCCGAAATATTGTTGCACGAGAAAAGTCATAAAGGGGCAGCAGCTTTTGAGGTACCGGAGCTGCCCACAATGGCACCTGAAATCATGCCAATATCAAAGCCACTTGAAAATCGTCCTTTCTCTATCATCGGGTAAATTTCCTTGTTAAGTGGTGTTTCTGACAAGAAGATAGCTCTTAAGCTCGTGGCCACTACGCTCTGCGACCATTTCTCATCATGAGTACAATACAGTAATGGATGCTTCTCTGTTATTCAAAAAAATCGAGACCCTTTTTTACAACTATTTTAATACATTGTCAAAAATTTTAAGTTGTAAGTTAATCAGGAGTTTTTATACACTTTTAAGAAAATCTCGCGAAAAAAATAATCTCATATATCTTATATAATAAAATTTTTATTTTCACTCCCTGTTTTCTGTAGTTATAAAAATTCATCAAAATGCAGAAAGTAAAAAATTATTGATTCCTAATTTAATTAATAAAAAATAGAAAAAAAATAAACTTCTTTCTAATTCCATACATAAAAGAAAATGAAGTTTTATGTTTTAAATTACCTATTTTGGTCACTATTTTAGAGAGTGTTGACTGCATTTAATATGTTATTTTGCATTTACTGACATTAATATTTATTTATTATTTACATAAAGCTTTAATTTAAACTGAAATAATATTTACTTCTAACACCGTTTGTAATATACTTAAAAATAATCTTTTTTTAATAAAAAAATTTTAAAATTATTTGAAACATGGAGAAATGATCCTTTGAGAATGATTTTGCAAAACGTCACATAAACAACGTTTTGAAATAGCTATCCCAAATAATTCAGATAATAATCTTGAAAATTGATATTTTTATAGTTTTTTAACACATTTTCAGGACTTACAACTACCCATGATCAGGATCATAAGCCCACACATGTCATTTAATATATATTTAAATAAATGGAAATTTGCTATCAATATATGGGCAGATAATATTGACAACTGTGTGATAGTACCCATGCTCTTGCCACATAATCTGTCAAGTTAAGCATAGCACATATTTCTTGAGTAAATGAGTCTTGATCTGCAGTGAAGTGGTTTAACACCAAACACAGTGGCAGATGATTTACGCATAATGAGATTTCGTCTTTCTATTTATATGCATTGAAAAAAGAATTCAGTTGTGTGTTGTAACATTCAGTTTAACCTGCGTTTTTTTTTATCTTAAGCTACTTAATTTCTTTTAGAATAAACTTAAATTATTGGTGTTCACACTCTTGAAAAATCTTGTTTGAAGAGTTAGTGTTTCTGCAAAACAAGATTAACTCTACCCCAGGGCTTAGAAGAGCTGGCTATAATCAATCATTCACAGGTAATGGATGGAGAAAAAATTTCTTATAATGTTATCTTCTTGGAATTAAATAAAAAAAAACTCTTAAACTTATTTTTCTTTGTTTAACCAACAACTCAAACATATTATTATTTTCTGATTGTGTGAATAATCGAACATCTATCTAAATTTTCGAAGCAAATTTATTTGCTTTTCTGTATGCATTCTACATTTTCTTAATGGGTACAATACACAGGACCATTCTGTGTACTAATACAAATTCAATTCTTTTTAAAAATACACATTGCATTTTATAGTGCTGAAATTATTACTAATAAAAATATACTTTTAAAATAAATTTTAAGGCTATGAGAGATTGTGAAAAATGTTTTCTCTCTTATCAAATATCTTATGAACAGACGAAAAAATTGAGAAAAAAAGAAATGTAAGCATAAAAATTATCTTTGTCCAATAAAAAGTATTTAATTGAATTTTATAGAAAAGTTGTTGAGATTTTAAGAACATTATTTTAGGATTAATAAACTAATTTTTCTAAATCTCTGATATAATTTTTATAATCCTATTTATTTAGAAAAAATAGTATAAGCCCACAGAGAATAAAGGTACACACATTGCGCATTGTCGATTCTGTTACATATATATTTCTGTACTTTTTACGTATAATCATTACACACTTTCTTAATTATTTATAATTCTTTTAATGGTGTCTTTTTATAGAATAATACTAGTATTGATTTCGATTTATCTTTTCTGCCAAATAATTTTGAAAACTCAACTATTTATATATATGTTATTCATATTTCGATTGAACAAAAACATGTAATTTTTCCTTTAGAGTTCAAAAACTAGAAATGAGATACTAAATTATTGAAATAACACACACACACACACAAATTTTCAATGTTTAAAAAATTACATTTTCCAGGTATTTATTTAAATTTTGCAAGTTTATAAATGCATTAAAAATAGACTAAAAAATTCATTAAGTAGCAAATTCAATTTGCTAGATAAACATTTATTTTTCAGTTAGAATAAAATTGCTTGATCCTGACAAAAAAAAAGCATGTTCGTTTACTTTGAATTCTAAAACTTTATTTTATCTTTATAAAAGTTGTAACCTCTTGTTTTCTTTCTCAAGATATAAATTCAGCCATTGATAAGGTTTGAAGTATTGTCAAAAGAAGTATTCTAATCAGTTGAAAAAACACTTCAACAATAAAAAAAAAGAAAAGAAAAATTTGCTTAATCTTTTTTGAAGAACAGTAATCGCTTGTTAGAAAAATTGTTTCCATTGAAACAACAACTAAGAACTGTTACTTAAAAAAAGAACTTCTGAGGAAAATATAGCTAATTCAACCTGCAAAAAATTCAAATACATTTTTTTTGTGGCCGAAATAGCCAAATGGTACTAGTTTCGAACTCTCGGGTGCCGTTGCTTCCTCTGAGTCGTAGATTCGAATTTTGTTGACAGTGAAGACGTGAAGTGTAGCGGAGGAAGTTTCAGCTGAAATATGTCTGGGCTCCAAGTTCTCCGTAAATATGTAGTGAAAATTTGAAAAGGAAGTTACTAACTCATGTGTCGTCCTCGTCACTTGATAGAAGTTCAAAAATATGAGGTTCGTCACCCAAAGCTCTTGTGTTGCTTCAAAGTGCGACGTTAATAAACACTCCTTCGTACATTTTTCGTGATTTTCACTGCAACAACTTCAAACTCTGTTTTGTTTTTAGGAAACTAAAATCCTTTATTTTACAGAATAAAAAAGTTTCTTATTTAAAGTGTCATTACGTGGTTGTCGGCTGTCCCAGAACAGGAAAGGTCCATGCGATTAATAAGAAAGTTCTTCAAGATTAAATCTAAATTTATATTCTAAGACTCTCTAATAGATACAATAACTTCCTTTTTTTTCCAATAGTTAACTTAAACACATAATTGAAAACACATAGTGTATCCTTAAAAACACATAGTGTACGTAAAACGCATACTTTAGGCGTTCGCAGCACAAGACTACAATAAAAGGAGGAAACTGAGGCGCAATTAAAGACATTCGCTGCAGGTACGAGAAAGTTTTTTTCGTGAAATATGGCTACAAGAAATCACCTGGATGACTTTACACGCGGTAGAATGATGGAAAAGCTGGGGCAGGGGCGTAGTTTGACCAGTATAGCTAAAAAGTTCGGAGTCAACAAAAGTGTCATTTTGCGCGCTTGGAAAGCCTTCCAAAACATAGGTACAGCTGTTAGAAAGGTTGGTGGTGGCCTCCTTAGGAAAACAACCAGTGGATGACCGATATATCGTCCTGCAGGCGGAAAGAGCAGTCAATAAGCATCATTGGTCAACAACTGTGTACAGTAACAGGGTGACAATTATCACGTCTTACTGTGACCAGACGCTTGCACAAAGGTGGCCAATTCGCGATCATCCTGAACGCAGCATCCCTTTTAAATTTATTTATCTGCGGAACCATTTAGAATGGTGTAAGGAGCACAAAAACTGTGCATCTCATCAATTGAGTCATGTCCTCTTTACGGCTGAGAGAGAAACAGATGCTGATTGAGGAATGGGTACTCTTACCTCAAGAACTGTTGAGCAACCTGGTGCCGAGTATAGAGAGACGATGCGAAGCCACCATTGCAATAGGGGAAGGGCATATCGCATACTAAGGAACATCTGCTTATTGCTCTTTCTCTTGAGCAGACAATCATGTGTAACGATACTCTGAGTTCAATAAAGCCTTTTTTGTTTTATTCCCTATTATATCCATTGTATTTTTTACGCAACTATGCTTAAGTACAAATGCTGTCTCTCATTTCTGAATTCTATACCTTTCAGATGATTTCTCGAAGAGTTATAGCAAAAAAAAACACCCGTTGCTTAATTTTTGCACACCAATGTATTTAGATAACCTTTAGCCACCAGATGCCGACTGTTAATGTTAGAACTGAATATTTTACTGTATTTTATTTGTTGTTAAGAGCTACTATTTTTAGTAGGTTCAATTATTGATAGAAAAGTAATGTTTAATTTAATTTAATATTCTAGGCAGAAACTTTATAAATATTTTTTTATTTGGTAGTTTAAGTATGTTTTAATAAGCTTCTTTAGTTTCGTTAAGTCAGTCAATCAATATATTTCAGAAACTCAAAAGCATATTATATCATCGCGTCAGATTGAAATAGTATTTTGAACATGTAATTGCTTCTTGAAGCTAAAAAATTTATAACTTCTTCAGTTGAAATTTTTTTTAAATGTATATTAGTATAGATTATTTTTAATGGTTACGCTTATTTACTGTGGCTTGAATGTATTTTTCTGTTTTTTTTTCTATAGTTCAATTGCTGTTCAATTTTGGGATATTTTATTATCCTTGATTGACATACCATTGATGATAACGCAATTGTTGAAGTTTTATTGATTGGATCTATGAAACTAACTTAAATACACTTTCTAAATCCGAAGACAGTATTTAACTTACATTATATTCAATTTTGAATTTTCTTTAACTTTTTTCCTTATGATTTTTTAAGGTTCTTATTAAAAATACGATTATTTAATTTGATTGTAATTTTATTTCACTCACTGTCTCATTTTTGCATTGAATTCAAAAATTTCCTTATAATATTTGCGAATAACTCTTTTTTATGAATTTGAATAAATTTAAGGCTCTTTTTTTTACAATATAACATTTTGTAGATTTAAATTATGGTAGTATTTTAACTTGAATGGTTTTGATTTTTTAACTAATTGATTCAAGTCTCTCTGTAATATTTACAATTTTCAGTTTAAATAAAGCTATAAATTATAGTTTTTGTAAGATTTAATTTAATTTAAAATTATGTCTATTTAATGTGTGTGTGTGTGCGTGCGTGCGCGTGTGTGTGTGTGTGTGTGTGTGTGTGTGTGTGTGTGTGTGTGTGTGTGTGTGGTGTGAATACACAAAACTTTTGGCAACGGCCCACGTAATTTTGAGGTTCTAGCTCATTCGGTCAAATGTCAAGAACGAATGAGCTAGCATCTCCGTCTCCACCCTCTTCTGTTTTAGATTGTGTGTTGTCAGCATATCTGAAATGCGAGGCAATATTCAAATGCATGAAAAGAAATACATATTTTGTAAATGAAATTAAATTTATTCAAGCACAAAACATGTTCACTAACTATTATACATTATGCATGAAAAGAAAAATATATATTGATACAAATAAATAAAAATGAAACATTAAATTTATTTTAAAAACCATGTAATAGATAAAATAATTATTATTATATTGTTATGCTAAAAAGTATAACAATAACTTCAAAGACCCAATAGTATTTAACAGTATGTTAAAACCAAATACACTCATTGCCATAAACATTTTGTGCACCAAGAAGGAATTAACTGAATAAAACGAAATTTCATATACGTAAGTACAACATTGATGTAAATAAGTAATCACAAAATCAAAGCAATATGATCACTTATTGTAGGGAAAATTACAAATGAATGCAGGTTTTAGTACCCTGTCGGGCCACCTCTAGCATGAATGCAGGATGTGATACTCATACAAGTCCCGAATGATGATCTCTTGCGAAATTCCATTCCACAGCTGCTGCAAAATGCGCCTTTAATTCTACCAAACTCATAGGCTGTCCAACTTGCCATCCTAAATGATCCCAGATATCTGAGGGTTGAGCAGGCCAGGGAAGGGTGGAAATGTAGAGGAGGCAGTCCTGTGAAAACCTTGCTATGCGTAGACGAGAATTGACCTTTTGAAAAAAATAATCCTGGGAGCCCTGCTATGAGTGGCCACATATGCGGCTGAAGAATGTCAAGACGCATCCCTGGGCTATCAGGGAGCCGTGTATCTGTATTAGGGGTGACCGTGTGTCATATGATCCTATACCAACACACCAGTTGCGAGAGCGATGTGTCACATTATAGCGAAGGTATGAATGAGACGTTCACCTTCTGCCCTCCACACCTGTACACAATTGTCATCACTGCCAAAATTAAATTTTGATTCATTGCTGATGACGACCTGATTCCATTCGGTAGGTGTCCAATTTCTGTAAGCGCGACACCACTCCAAACGGAGGCTATGATGAGTGGATATCAATGCAATACACGTAATAGGCGCCGCTACAGCTACTGTCCTGCATCCAGGCACCTTACGATGGTGCGGACTGACACACAGGCCCGAAGTGAAGAAACTGCCTGTGTATAAATGGTGGACAATGAGACAGTTGGCGTACGCGTGCTTGTCGTATGATGTGATGGTCTTCTCAACAATGGGTCTATCGAGGGCGTCCTCAGCCTGGTCACCGTGTAACAGACCTCTCTCTTTTCCACTGGTCCCAACGCCTCCTCACAGTAATGTCAGAAAGCCCTTGGTGGCAAACTACTCGATGAGCTGACCATTCATTTTACATCCTCCCTATGATTCTTTCCCTCTTGAACTTTGACATCTGCTCTTACATCTATTATCAAGTGCTGCTTAGCCCCAACTAAAGTACCACTTCAAAATAGGTTTTGAAATTTATAGAATAAAGATTTACATTTTTTAATTTTGCAAATGACAATAATTCTCAGGGCTTATAAAATAAGAAAAAAATATGCAGTAGGCTGGCTTACCTATGAATATTGAGGTGTTTTGCCACATAAAATTAATCACATATCACTCAGCGAGATGGCAGTTAAAATGAAACCGCGTGAAAAATGTTCTTCTAAATGATTTTCAGCTTCATAGAATTACTTATGTCATGAGTCGGTGATAGAAGAAACTATTTAACATTAATCCTGCAGCGTACCGTTGGTAATGGATGAATAGAATATATTAATTCTTGTGGAGGGAGGGGGGGCTCTTTTAAGTATCGTTGGAACATAAAAGGTTAATTGCTAAAATACAATTTTGCAGATTTAAAGAGAGTTCGTACTTATCGTTACTGAGTAATTACATTGTCTAAAATTGAATGTTTTTAATTTACTTTCTACTAAATGTCTCATTAAAATATAAGAAAAATCCAAGAATTAAGATTTCAGATATGCATAAAATTAAGATACATGCACAAACTACAGTATTGACACAAGATTTTATGAAACAAAGTAAGAGAATCAAATTGCTTCTAATAATGCTAAAAAATTATAACAATTTTTAATTAGCTTGTTCATAGTGTACTATGTAATTACCAATGTATGTAGATTAAATTAATATTATTTGAGGTAATCAGACTTAAATACTTTCTCAGACAGAAGTGAATAATTGGGAAATTTGCTTAAATTTTCATAATCAATTCGCGCTCTCGAATTCGAATTATGATCAAAAGACTAATTTTCGCACTGACACTGTAAACACTGACTTAATGATTTCTCTACACTTAATCAATTAAAAGGAATTATCGCTAAGCAAGCAATTGGTTTCCAAGACAACAGTAAAAAAATCATTTTTCAATGTAACACAAACAGATGTGACAAACAAATCATAAGCTATTTGAAAGTTTATGAGAGCTTTCTTACTGTTTCCCTACTTGAATAACTTTCTACTCAAAGTAAGATTATCCATCTTATACAATGTCATTTCTTTTTGAGGGTTTAATGTTAGCTTTCAATAAATTTAAGATATTCTTAGATTAACATAAATTCACCTTGTTTGTTTTTATAAATTTATGGACAAGAAGAAAAAAACAGATAAAGTTAGATAATGTAAATGTATTTGAAAGCTTTATTCAGCATTTGTTCCAAGAGTTTTAAAACTATTTTTAAATAAAGAATAAGGAGAATATGAATTTTTCAGATGAACTCGCTCTTTGTATCTTATACATTGATATATTTTATTGATTAAAAAGTTAGGAGTGTTCTTTTAATAATTTCAGTGAAATCGTTTTATTAGTTGAATTAATTTAATTCTCTATATTAGTTATTCTTATTAAGTTTTCTTAAGGTGCAATAAAATTTCTTAGAATGAAATAATTCAAATTTCAGCAACCTGAAAATAGGATTTCTTAAAAATGACTCAAATGGAAAGGAATTAGTGCTTTTTCTTCAATTATTTTATTTAAATCCGTCAACTGATTAACTTCTATTGCATAGAAAACAAACTATTAAGATTTCAGTACAATTGAGTAATTTATTTCAGAGTTTAGCCGTTACAAACGAAAAAAGTCAGTAAGGCGTTAGTCCACCTCTTGCATGGATGCAATTTGTCACCCGGCGTGGCATAGACTGATAACGTTCCCGGATGCTGTCAGACAGAATTTCGAGCCAAATTGTCTCCAGCTTTTGGGCTAAATCATCAAATTTCCGGGATGGGTGCAATCGCCTTCTCATAACGTCCCAAGTGTGCTTTACAGGAGAGAGACCATGGGGCCTAACTGGTCAAGGAAGTATAAAGAAAGCTTGCAAACAATTCATAGCAACATGTGCCGTGTGCGTTGTGCATTATCTTGTTGAAAAGTACGTCCTAAGTGTCTCAAAAGGAATGGCAACACAACCAATCGTAGAATGTTGTGTACGTACTGCTTTGCTGTTAGTGTGCTAGAAATGATTACCAAAGACGACCGGCTATCGAAGAAGATGGCATCCTAGACCATAAAGCCCTGTTATGGGCCTGTGTGGCATGCTATAGTAAGGAAAAGATTCTTAAGATGCCCTGGACGTCTCCAGATACGTCTGTGATTGTCGCCAGGACACTGTTGGAGACCTGACTCGTCACTAAAGACTATACGTCCCCAGTCAGAGCAGTTTCAAGTTGATCGAGCTCGAAACCCCTGTAATAGGACTTGACGGTGTATACTCTTGTAAGGTAAGCGGCGTAACGGTCTGAGAGAGTGTAAATTCCGCTCTCTCTCAGTCGTCTGGACACGTGTGCAGGCCACACGGTGGATAGTTGATAACGACGAATACTGTGCTGTGACAGTTGCTCTGACAATCTCTCTGTCTTCCCGTTTTGTTGTGGTCCTCGATTGACTTCTGTCCTTTCGACTCTGATATCTGCAGTTATTGATCCACTCTTGCCAGCATCGTCTAATCCCCGCTTCTCTTCGGCACAGATGTCGAACGATTTTTCGATTCGTCCAACCAGCCTCTTTCATTCTAATAGCTCTTTCAAACTCTGACATCTGCAAGTAATGTGCATGAAACCTTCGGCTATGCATTGTTACAGCCGATGTAAGATATCCAGTCTAAATGCAACCGAAATTTTGACCATCCGATTGAGAATCGCTCCTTATATACACTTGTTGAATGCGCAGTTCCGATTGGCTATCCATTCATAGGACACCAAAGTATGATCATTTGTATGTTCGGTCCCAATCTCCTTGCATACGCAGTTTCATTCCAATCGGGCGACTCCTTTTTGGTGCTTCAAATTTTTATTTGTTACAGATTGTATAAAATTTACGATTACAACTAAATACAGTTATTTTAATAGAGTTTCATTAGCTTCTATTTCTACAATCAATTTTTTCGAAATGTTTTAATGTGTTTTTTTTTTCCTTAAATTTTAATAATTATCGCAATAATTCGAGTTCGTTTATAATAGAAATAATTTAATTTCTTCAATGTAAGCTATGAAATCAATTAGTAGAATAAATGATGATTTACATTATGGTTGAGTCAGCATTAACAATAAATCAATTTCTTTTAGTTAATTTCAAAACATTTAAGCTCTGATTATTCTTTTTTTTATATATGTCTATTTTTATATGAAATAAACGCACTTAAATGTTATAAAGTAGTTTAATTTATAGTTAAATTCAGTTTATTAAAACAAACTACTCAACAATATAATTGTTTTGATCTCCGTCTGAAACATGAATACTCCTTTGTGAACTTTAGTGTGAAAACAGTTATTTAAATTTCAAGTTTAAGTCTAATCTAAAATTTCAAAACGACACGCTTATATTATTTTTATGTTTAATCTTTCGGAACATAGGCTATCTATGAATATTTAGTCTAAATCTTTAATTAAACTAACTGTTCGAAAATAAATCTACATTTTTCTTGGATATAAACATTTAAGTTGCGTTGCATTTCATTAGAATCTGATTATTTGTACAACTTTAAACATCATTATTTTTAAATCTTAATTATTTTTAAAATATTTTTTTAACTTCAAATGTCTCAAATCTTTTAATTGAATAAATGCGTAATCAACTTTCTACTTTCGAATGCTTATTGTTGATTTTTACTTGCTTCGAAATTATTTTCACCTTATTGATTTTTGCATTCATGATATGTTAATTTGAATATTTAATTTTACATAAGTTATACCTATTTTTCTTTATTTTAATTCGTAAGTTTTTTTATCGATAATTTTTAACATGCTGTGACTTTTTTTAATTACGTTCTTTTATTATTATTCAAATAATAAAGAGATATAATTATTGAATTTAGTGCATATTAACCAGTCTATCATGACACCTTAAATTGTATGAAATTTAACGTGTAATTTTAGAATTGATTAAACTAAATTATCAGGTTCCAATAAAATTTTTAAATGCATTCATTTTTATAAAAAAAATTCCCATAAATAGTAAATTTCAAAACAAGATGACAACTGCATTTACCATTCAAAATGTCACATCTATTATTATTATTATTTGCATCTCTTGGCATATTTTAGAGACTCACGTCACGGTATGAAAAGTTCCTTCTCGATGTTTCCCCTTTAAATGTAATTCCGTGAAAGTCTAGATTCTGTGAAATAAAGAATTATTCTCAGAATTTCCAGAACATTATGGTAATTCACATTTTGTCGGAAGTAAAAAAAAGATTTTTCCCTGAGGAATAATCCTAATTTCATCTACTTGCATGGCACAGTAATATTTGTTTTCTAGGTGAAGTTTGTTTTTTTCCGGATGAAACTCCTTCCTCTTTTAAAATATTCTGCTGTTTTCACAGAAAATAATAAAGGCTTGGATTTTCTACATGTGCATGCACACAATTTCTATGTTTATTGAAATGGTATGCATGTTAGATAAAAAAAAAAGGTTCATTTGTTTCATATATTTTGTATTTTATATATGTATTAGTAATTATTACATATATAAAATACCTAATAAAACTAGTTTATAATATTAATGGGTTAATAAATTAATATTTAACGCTAATTAATGTATCGCATAGCACTTAATGTTTCACGTATTTTTAAAGCAAAGTTAACTCTAAAATCATATTCTATTATAATACAGAATAATATTTACTTATATCATCGTAAAGTACCTCGTTTCTAAGTTTTATGACAAAAAAAGAAAAGCTCCAACTTTGATTATATTCAGTTTTATTCAAAACTAAGTAGTGATTATATGTAATGTAATTATGAATCAATTATAAATAACAATAACGAAAAACAAAAAAAATGTTGAATCAAAAGTTAAGTGAGGAACTTTTTAGAATTTAGTATTTTTCATTATTAAATGCTGGTTTTTTTTATAATAACTTAATATGTTATATAAAATCATCGTATTGAATTCATTTCAACCTCCATCTTTTCAAATGGAAGATAGTCTATTTAACTCTTGCATACAAAAAATATTTTTTTGCAAAATGTCATTGAACTTAACTTCCAAGAAGTATTTTTAAAAAACTTGCATTGGAAATATAATTTTATTATCTCAAATATATATATATTAAACGGTTGACCAGTCTTTCAGAAAACATGCTATAATTCTTGCTGCATAGTTTTTCATTGAAACTCAATAAATTTTCATTTACATCTCAATTGTAAACAAATGTCGTATATTTTGTCAAAATATCAGGTATATAATCATAAATGCATCTCCTTAAGCTAATTTTCTTTTATTCTCGTTAATAAATTAGAATCTAACTAGTATTTTTTTCAGAGGATTTTTCGTGACTAATTTCTTTCTAGAGCAAGCATTTTATGTCTATCCCATTAATAATCTTTGTAACATTAATACATTCCTTATAACTTTATTGATTTCATCGGTATTTTATTCTAATAGCGGAAAAGAATTGGGTTCCGTGAGGACATTAAGTTTCATTCGTAACGTAACCTTTTATAAATTTTACATGTGTATTCATTGCAAAATGTACTTCATTCTATAAATGGTAGTTTTCGCTTTTCTTCATGAGTTATTCATCTAGATTCTAGAAAAGTAACTCATTAAAATATTAGTAGTTATTACATTATTTATTTTTTAGATAATATAGTTATGTATATTACACCAATCTTCTAATTATAAAATCGATTGCCGGAATAATTTTTGAATGTTCGTAGTAATATCTTCGTAGGTAATGAAGGGAAAGCTAATAAGATTTTCACCATATTCCTATTTCACTGGTTTCTGATTTTTCAAGGAAAAAGGGTTTATTTCTGCCCACCTCTAACGCAAATCTAGGTTTATCTCATTGTTTATTTATGTTTATTAACTTATACTCTCATGCTTTTAATTATCAATGTCACGCGATCTCCCGTAGTTTAATATTGATGATTATTTTAGTAGCTTGTAGTTACTTTGACCTACTTTGGGCGTTCATACTTTTTTAATCTTTATCATTATTATTTTACACTTCGTGTTCATTTTTCTATAAATAAAAGTCATTACTGATTGGGCACACGCTGCAGGAAGCCAAAAACTTAGCTACAAAAATATTTGTATAAGGGCTCAATTGCAAGGAGAAATTCTACGATTTAGTTTAATTGTAAAGGATGTGATTCTTAGCAGCGAATATTCATTTTAATAATGATAATAGCCATAGTAGTAACATTAAAGTTGGCGTTGGTAGAGGAAGTAATAGCAGTAGTTTTAATAGGAGAAGGAACAAATCATATGTAGTAGAAACAGCACTATCAGTAATAACAGAAATGGTGATAGCAATACCAGTAGTAGCTATAGAATGGCATTGGGCTATTTTCACTAACCTCAGTTACTTTACAGTAAACTAAATGACATAAAATTAAAATTTCTTCTCAATCAAAGTGAAACGTGATTAGGTAAATTATATTAAGATGGAAGTGAAGTGAATTGTAATAGAGATAATGATATATCAATGAAATAAAATTAATATAAAATGAAGGGAAACAAAGGATAATGGTAAACTGATAATAATAAGTAAATTAGATTGAAACATTGGAATTAGTCCTTCAGATAGAAGTTATTCTTTGTCTAAATACTAAGTTACGAAGTTACTGTTAGTGAGAATTGTAATCAGAATAATTGACTTGGTAAGCTGAGACTTCATATTTAAATCAAAATCTAAAATTGTTGAGCTAAGTGAAACCTTTTCTATTCTTCAAGTATTGATAAAGTACTTTGCCTTGATCTTACGCATCTTCAATTAAAGTCTATATCAATTATTGACTATTACAATAGACTGAAAGAGATGGCGGTAGAATTAGATAATGAAGATCGGGAATTACAGTAGTATTAGTAGTAACAGCAAATAACATTAATTATTAAATGTAATAATGGTAGTAACTACATTATTAAAGGTAGTGATGCTAATAACACTGAAAATAACATTGTTAAAGATGATAATAGCATCAACAGTATTAGTAGTAGTTCTAATTGTTAGGCCAGAAACTTTAATTCGTTTACTCGAGCTTAAAGTGTTACGGTAAATCTCGGGAAAAAATATTTCTTCGGAAAGTTATCATTACACTTATAAAACATCCGCATTGCTTAAGTCAATGTGGATAAATTGCTGCTGATCACAAATTTTTAAAACTCAGATGTCTAAGAACATGAGTAAAACATTTACACTTATTGTTTTATTCCAACATATAAATTTTGTAACTTGAATTTTTTATAAATTATAATAAATACGTATATGAAATTAAATAGGAATTATTTAAATACAAAGCTTTTAAAATTATTTTAATTTTTGCTTGTTTTATTG
Source organism: Nephila pilipes (assembly GCA_019974015.1). NCBI lineage: Eukaryota > Metazoa > Arthropoda > Arachnida > Araneae > Nephilidae > Nephila > Nephila pilipes. Next base: position 564,072 of record BMAW01101755.1, on the reverse strand, counting down.
ATAAATGTACAAATAAAAAAATAAGAAAAAACTGGAAACTAAAAATTACTGTTATTTTAATTAGATGTTTCTCTTACAATAATAATCTTATCATAATTGTACGTTTTGTGACATATTCAATTTTTAAAAACAAACGATTGTGATACTTTTTTTAAGATATTATGTGTCCAACTTATAAAGGCAGACGATTTAATCTAATGTGATACTTTATTTAAGACATTACCTATTCTACTTTTAAAAGCAGACGATTTAAACTTAAAGTAATACCTTTTTCAATATTCTTTATTAAGATATTTTTTTTGGCAACACCAGATCATAGTTTTTATTTAGATAATTTACTGGCAACGGATATGAAATTTAGTATTGAGTTTGGTTCCAGGAGGTTAAGACGAACTTTGAAAAAGTGGTGCTTGTGTAAAATTGTATCTTGAATTTATGTTTGAAAAGATGTGCGCAAATAAATGTGATGTCCTGAAAACAAGTCATTTTTATTAATAGTCTTCAATATAGTACAGTTTGTGTCAAGAATAAAATGTCATTAGTAATGTAATAAAGATATGTTATTTATGTGTATATATATATATATATATATATATATATATATATATATATATACTGCCAGCAGGGATTTGTGGGTCAACATATTGGCAGGATATGGTCTATTTTCAACCACTGAGTTAATTTTGATTTGGTAATCATTTACTGCCCAATCTAAATTTCATTGCTACCACGTGGAATTGTCAACGTCTGTGAGATCTGAATTCCTCATTATACTACGGCAATCAAGCAAAAATCAAAACGTTGAATTGTTTCCGGTGAATCTTTTCCATGAAAAGGCGAAGATGGTCTCATCGACAAGAAAAGTTAAAGCCGAAGAATTTTTGAGAGGCGATAGGTATCATGATCAGGAATACAAATCATGGAAACTTGAACAGCTGTCTAGATAGTCATGATGCTTACTAAACGCAAACCATATTCTATGCTATGAGCACCATCCATTTAAATTTTTAAGAACTTATTGAACGACTCTCATTTCTAGTATTTCCTGTTCCATTTCAAATTGACTATTTTAGTCTGTACAGAATGATGATTCCTTGATTTAAAACATTTTAATCTATGGTTACTTATTTACACTAAATTTTATGAGATGAAATGCATAAGAGAGCAAACAAGAATGTTTCTTCAAGTAAATACTTTTGATATAGCATCATGAGCTTATGTTGTTCCAACACTTGTTTCAGGTATCGAATAGTTATTTATTATTAAGTATAAGATTAAGAGAGAAGAAATGCTTATGTGATTTCCTTAAGAGGTAACTTTTTTATTAAAGTAGATAGTCAGTTGCATTCTTTACAGATTCTTATATTGTTCCTTGTCTCAATGAGAATTTTAAGAAAAAAGTATTGTTTTGTTAGCTTTGGGGAAGGGGTCTGATTGTCTTAGATGTCTAGAATTAATCGCTTGCATTAATTAAAATATGCTGAAGAAAAAAAAATTCTGTACTTTTCTATTATTATTAAACAACCATTTAACAGAGATGTTGATAAGGCTCACATAAAGTTGTTTTGATATAGTGCTTTAAGGCTCCCGTCTACTGGCCATTTTGATTTCGTGAACGTAATGTTAATCCTAAGGAATTCCTACAACCATTCTCAATTTTTTTTCTACTTTTTCTATTTGAATGTAAAAAACTGCATTCAAAATAGTAAAAAATAATGAAGATTACAGTGGAATTACTTTTTCCCTGCGATTTTTAAATATATTTTACCTCAGTTTTAATTATTCGATTGTAGTCCTTCTGGTCTTTACTCTAAGATATTGGACTAATACTACTCTAATATATTGGAGAAACAATATAATTCCTCAGAAACCTTCACAATTTTTTGCTGTTTCTGATGCACTTTTTACATTCAAATGGATATAATAGAAAAAAATTTGAGGAACATAGAAATAATTCTATAAGATTAGCGTCGCATTCATGAAATCAAAATCACAGGCGAGATCCTTAAATCACAGATTCAGTTTTTAAAGTACTCGAAACGAGAAACACGGTTTCCAAAAAATGCTAATTACTTGCATAAAGATTAAAAAGCTTCACATTTATCATATTAAGAGGAAGTTTTCATCATTAATCTATTAGATAATTAACTTATTAAATTTATATATATATTTATTGCTTAAGATACATCATTAAAACAACTCGGGTTCATACATATTGCAATGTGCAATCTTAATATAAATTCATTCTTTCATGAATTCCGTTCAATTTCTTCTTGCACTTTTATGGTAATAGATACACGCAAAACAATTGTAAAATTAATAGAAAAAAAGATTTATTTCTTCGATGTTTTTTCAGATTCTTGTGGTGAAGGAACTAGAATTTCCAGCTGTCACTGTGTGCTCACTAAACCTTGTACCTAAACTTTTTGCAAAAGAAGCCGGTCTGGAATACATGCAAGAGATAGAGAAAATTTTGGATTCCCTACCTCTATATAAGTAATTAAGGAATTTTCTGACGGTTAATAAATGTTACTATATTTTAAAAGTTGAATTAAAAAGTTGATTTATATTTCAAATTATTGGTAAAATATGTTTAACATTAAAAAATATAATTCACTTTCAGTATTGACAAAATAGGTTTAAAATTCAGAAATATAATTAAAATTAAGATTTAGATCTAAAGTACCTTATATCAACATCCAAACTGAAACATATTAGATGCTGGTATTTTTATTACTAATGGGTCGTAATATGAATATAAAATTCTAAATTAATCTGTAATTTATTATTTCTGTATTTAAAATACAAGTAATAGACTGCTTACAATCTCTGTACAGTTACAAAACATAATACTCATTCATATTTTTTATGAAATATTAAAGTGAATGAAATGATTTAAAAAAAGTCTTTTCCTATTCCTCTTTAACGACAAAAAAGTTTCTTTTATATTATATACATTGTTTATTTTTCTACTTCCAGTTCACGTCTATTTTATGTAAAAGTACAGTTATTTTTATATATTATGGCTCACTTGAATTCATTGATATAATAACCAAACGTAAAAAATCTGAAAAATTTCTTTTGGAAGTACAATGAAAAAGATATAATTTTCAATTAATTTTTGGTATATCTTCAATACAAGGATCTAAAAATAGCTATTATATTTTCCTTTCTATAATAAATGATAACTGAAACATTTTAAAGCTTGGTTGTATCCTGAAGGCTCTTCGTATTTTTTTCTATCAAACACTGCCACAAATAAGATATTGAATATTTTCAGTATTTATGTTAATGATAAACAGAAAAGAATACTTTTTTAAAACTATTCATAAAGTCTTTTTTTATAACATTCTCTTTAAGTTTACCGAATTTAACATGATACTCCTATTTATAGATAAATGCTCAATGTAGAAGAATATATTGCTATTTATAGGCAATCGCTTTATGTTAGACTCTAAAAGTCTTGAATAGAGTGCTTTGACATACATCTTTGAAGTATATCAAATTACAATTCCTCTAGATAACGGCAAAAAATTGAAAAATTACAGAGTTCCTTATTCAATGGATCAATCAAAAACACTTGTAGTTATAAAAAGATATAATCAGTACTTTTTTCATTTACGTAATCCATTTACTCTCTATGGAATGTAAAAAATACAAATAGAGTAATATTATTATTTTAATTTAATTTACTTTGTTACGTCTTTTTTGTGTATTCTTCTCTTGTCCTTACTATGTTGAGTGTCACTAATCAATACATTCAGTAATGAATAAAACTTGTAGCATCCTTCCTTCATTATTTAATTCTACAGCTATCTTTCCTACACACAATCAGTAATTATAACACTTCAACTGAAGATACACAAGAGCAATATAAAATATTTTATTAATAATAACTGATAAGGTCGCTCTCTCTCCCGAATTGAACTAAAATGGTCAATTCTAGATTATGTTTTAATAATAAAATCTGAACATATCAAGCCATTCATTCTTATTCAAACACTTTTCACTAACAACTGGTTCTTATCATCTTAATACTGTAACTCGATTTATATTCAATATAAAAAGTTAATTGAGGTGATTCAATACAATTACAAATATACTTCCCCATATCGATATCCTTATTTCCAATCTTTTTCCTTTCAATTCTGTTTCATGTATATATCACTATATCTCTAATTCAATTCACTGCACACTTAAAATTCATCTAATTTACTTAATAACGTTTCATTTTGGTGGGAAGAAATTGAAATTTTATACAATTCAAATTTCCATAAATTCCCCGAATTTGGTGAAAAGAAAATTCGAGGATAACTCAACGTCATAAGGTCAGGAAATGAAAACAGTAAAACTACTTTTATTCGGATCTTTGATTAGTCAAAAATCAATCTCAAGCTTTCTATGTCTATGGATACCCTATACGCGTCAAACCCTAATCTAAAGACTCATATTATAAATATCCACTTAACTGTAGAAGATCACTCGGGGGCCTTCGTATACTTAGAGATGAGGATCCAATTCACTAACCCCATGTTAGTTCTTTCCTGGCTGTGATCCGATAACCTCTTATTCTTGCCAATACAGTCACTATTCCTTTTTTTATGATTCCATTAACTTCGTATTAAATTCTTGGCTGCTTATAAATATAATTCATCGAATATATACATAATAATAATTTTAATATAATATACTTAAGTCAAATTCTATTTATTAAGAGAAATTTCCATTTCAAGCAATATCATATTAAAGTTCAAGAAGTGTTAGTTAAAGGTAGAAACGTGATAGATCCCTTCTGTAGTTTGTAACTTTAAATGTCACTGATATTTGAGAACAAAATTACAGGAAAGTAAACAAATTCAACTTCTATCTATTGTATTGTAAACATGTACATATAACTCTCAACCCGAAATCTAAAGTCAACATTTTTAAGTATTTTCCTACAATATTAATTATCATTTCCATTTCAGCCATTTTACCTTTGTTTTAAATTTGGAACATGATATAGAATTAAATCAGTTATTTTATAATCTACACAATTTCGCAAACAATTTAAAAGAATGTAAAATTTCTATTTTTGATAAAACATTTACATTCGGCTTGGATATAAGAATTCTTTTTAATTGTTTCCTATCCAGTGATTATTTATAAAATTGAAATATCTGCTACATGCTTATGTACTTTTACATAAATGTTATAAGCTTACAAATTTTCTAAATTATATGTATTTGAAAAAGAAATACGAAGTTATTCTATTGAATTTAAATTTATGTTGTTCAAAATATTTAAAGTAGAACCTGATAAAGTTTTAGAAGTAGAATCTCAAAATAGTATTTATTGTACACACATAAAAACTAATGCTTCATGTAAATGAGTTTTAATAGGAATTAAATGTATACCTTACGCATGAAATGAAAATCGTATTTCTTTTTAAATAATTGTTTTAGTAAAACATATTTCTGGGAGTTATAGTCGAAGAAATTTCTTTTATAAATAACAAATTCCATGTAATTGCTAAATATTTGTAGTATAATTTGATGTGTTCTTAAAAGAGATCAATCATTTTCACACTTTATTATATATGATTGCTGTAATTGAAAAACACTACAATCTGTTTTTTTAAACATGTTTTTAAAAGCAAATTTCTTCTCAAAGTTTCTTTAAACAAGTTTCTTACGAATGCAATTAAAGAAATTTTCTCTCCGTAACTACTTATCTTAAGTGCTCTTAATAACCTCTTTAATTTTAGCCCGCTTAAGAAGGAAATCGTATGTACTATGTGTCTTACAATTCATCAAATAAGGAAAGAATCATAATCTTAAAAAAAACTAAAAATAAAAATATTAATTTTCTTTCTTATAAACATACATAATTTATAATACTTCTTATTATCCTTTCTTATAATTTTTTTTTAAATACTCGCATTTTCTTCCAGCAATTTGAATTTTTCCCATTGGCAGTTGAAGTAGTTTCTTGTTCTATTTGTATCTTTTAATTTTTCAAGCATAATTGATTTTCCATTCTTAAAGGGTGTATAGTACAATCCCTCTTTTTAAGAATTTCGAAATTTTGTCACTTTATAGAAGAATTCACAAATTTTTGAAATGGTTTATTTTTAAAGATATACTTATTAGATTGCTTTAAATATGTATGTAAAAAATTCTTTATTTCGTCATAATTTCACTGCAAAAAAAAGTCATAATGTACAATTTTCAAACCATCAGGATTAAAACCAGTCACTCAATACATTTATATTTTTCTTCATTTTTATAAAGAGAAAATTTAATATTTCGCCTAAAATATTACGTTTTCCTTAGTAATAAATAAGAGAATTTTTTAAAATCAAAAATCAATATTACCTTTGAAAACTTATATATTCTTTATATTTTTAAGAAAATGAAACTGGTAATAAATTAATTTTAATTTTATTAAAAATTAAATGAAATTTTTCAAAAATTATGTTGAGGAGATAAAAAAAAAAACAACTAGAGATGGCTAAAAATTAAGATCGTAAAACTGTCATTCTTTTTTCAAATCAATATGTTATGTCTGTTCTTACTTTTGTCAAATGTCAACATATTAGGAGAATTTTTCTTAAAAATTTTTATTCATTTTTATGCTTTTTAATATTCAGCTTTGGAATTAATATTCATACTAGCTAGTTATTAATTACTTAATCAATAATTAAGCTTAAAAAATGCCTTTTACTCCCTTTTTGTTAAATGGAATAAATTGGTATATCTAGAGATTGACATAATTTTAAACATTATCTCAGAAACCATTCTCTTTCGACTCTATTTTTAATAAACATGTAAGCACATTTTCATGATAAAACTTATAATTTCATTGTCAATGGCTACTTTAGCAATTTCCTCCTCTTCACTTTTTCAAAAATGGAATATAATTTCAGTTATTTAATATTAATTTTGTTTTCAGTCACTTCAAAATAAACTGTCTGTTCAATTTTTAATTTTTATGAAACATGATGTATTTTTAGCGAGTTCAATAAAAAAATAATTAAAAATATTTAAGAGCCTTAGTTGAAGTATTCATTTACTAAAAGAAATTTATATCTGAAAGTCTTCTCCAGCTTTTAAAGTTTTTTTTTTTTCTTTTGATATTGTTAAGATTAATTGTACCTTAAATTTTAAAAAGAAACATATGGTCGTAAACAAAATGTTTCAAGCTTATTCAAACCAAAAGATGCCGTTACTTGTCTCATTTATGTATTGAAAAGGGAATTATTTTCCAAATAGATCTTAAAAATATAAATACATAGTAGTTCATTGAGTGCTTATTTATTCGTAACTTCATATAATTTTCTTATAATTAAGAACTTTTTTTTATCACTAAAAGTTTTTCTATAATAATTGATGATTATTATTTAGTGAGATACAGTTTATCGACTGATTTATTGCATGGTTTTCATTAAAAAATAGAAATACGTTATGTATTAAGCTCAATACTTCGACATTTTATTTGTTCTTTATTTCAAAAAAAATATTTGTGTTTATTCTTAAAATATAGAAAGAGCATTAAAGTTATGTTTTACAATACGTACTAAAAGGTCAATGCATGGGTGTAAAATACCATTCGGCCTAAGAAAAAGCTTCCAAATCGCAACAAATACGATGCCGATCGAAAAATAATCGTACTATGCTTGTTCTATAGAATTACAGTCAATTTTCTTTAGTATACTTTGCTACGTTCTTGTTTTCCTGCAGAGAATTGCTTCATTTTGTAATAAAACCAACAACAAAGGATGTGGTAATATAAATACATAGGGATAATAAATTCTTCTAGATCAATTTGCTTTCTATGAAGACCCAGAATTACCTGTTATTAAATTCAATGATTCATAAGGTGGCAATCTAATTAAATTTTATCATTAAGAAGAAATGTGTTTCTATCGATAACATGCAATAAATTTTCGCATCTTTTTATTTATAATGTATTCAGCAAAATTCAAAGGAAGAGATGCATTGGAGACTGAACATACGTAAATTATAAAATTTTCCGGTAATTAAGGGTCTAGACAGCCAATAAGTACGATAATTTTACAACAAAAGCTATTTGAAGGTAAAAAAAACTAATTAAATAGGTAACCCAGCGTTGTTGACTAATCAAATTAGCAGAGCTGAAAAAATATATCCTCATAGAAATAATTTTTATTACATGTTTGATAACAAATAACGACGTTCTTTTTAAACGACGAATTTCTCAATTCTTAGCATAATGTCTTTGTATGAACTAAAAAATGATTGCTAAAAGATATTTTCATATTTTTCTGTCATTAAATATATTGCCTTTTCTTTTCTGTCAATGCACATAAAAGGCGACTGAATTTGATTTAAACTTAATTTATTCAACAGATAATATATTTTTGTTTATTCTTGAGAAGAAGAGAGAAAAAGTATATTATTTTAAGATAGTTTTCCGAATGTATCTTTCAAACAGAAAACTCTCTTGTTGCAATTACTTATTTAAAAACTTTCATACTAAATTCAAATGTACTTAAAATACTGATTTATAATGTTGTTATGATAATAATGTAGCTATAGTAATTTTAAATTTTACGACGACAGAAACAACCTCCATAAAGAATATTCAAAAGGGAAATAAATTTGTTTTGTCTAAATTAAAAGAATTAATGGCTTTAATTTTCACACAGAAGGTTTCTAGTTTTTCGCGGTTTTAATTTACGACCAAAGTATTATTGGTTTAAATTTTGCTTTCTCCTTAGTATTTAAAATAATTCACTTTACCTCATTGTGAAGAATCTCAATTTCTGTCTTTAATAAGCATTAATAAGACGTCCAAAACAAGTGTATTCTTTTAAATATCGAATTTTAAACTTAAATGTCAAAAAAATGTTTTCACATGACCTCTTTCAGAAATAAAGTTTCCTACAAAGGTATTATTTCTTAATACAAGTATTAGTTCTTATACTCTTTATCAAATTTTTATGTATGTTTTTCGCTCTGTACTTCATTTAATAAGAATTCATACCAAATCAAAATACTTTTTTATTGTTTGAAAGATAAAATTTTTAATAACAGGATTTTTGGATAGAAAAATAATAAATTTTAGATAAAAATAGTAAATTTACAATACTTAACTTTATTCAATTATGTCTATATTAAATTCGAACTCACATATAATGAAATGTTTTTCATCAATGATTAAGCATTTAACATTTATCTAAAAAAATTAAGACAGGAAATAGTTTAGTTTCATTGGTTTCATTTTTGATTTATTCAGTTCATTTTCATAATTTCATTCGTTCATCATTGAGCTAAAAAACATCGGAGATATTTTTTTAAAAACATTTCGTTACAACATTTAACTAGGCAACACTATTTTTTGTTTTAACTTTTTGAGTTAAAACTATTTTGAAAAATAAAAACTGAAATCTATACTGTCACTGCTTTCATTATAAACATAATTTTAAAAAAAGGAATTGTTCTTGATTATAATTCATAATTGCTCATATGTCAGTGTATTGAAAAGTTTTCATCATGCAAGCTCGTAAAAAATTCAAATGGCTCTGTCTCTATGAAACCAACAGAATGATATAACAACGACCTACGGTCAAAGGGTTCCATTAATTTCTGACTAGTTCCGTCTTAGCAACATTATTTTGCGTAAGGCGTGTATGTAAATCACTATCATTAAAAAAAAAGGAGCAAAGAATTAATTAATTTTATTTAAAACTAGGGGAAATGGCCACAGAAATATTCTAAATGATTAAATCTGCATATGGTGACAATGCTACTCGAGTCATTTCCAATTATTTGAGTTATTTTTTAAATTAAACCAGGAAAAAACTCTACTGATAGTGATGAGAGATCAGTTCATCTACGTTCAAGGCAAAATGATGAAAATGTTGAGCTTATGCAACGGAGTTTCGACGTCAAGGTTCCACTGCAACTGGGGCATTATACAAAGATGTTTTAGATCGATTTTTTTGGCGAAAATGCAAATTCATGTCTTTAACTTCAGGATTTTTTTTCCAAAGTTGAAATTGACAGTTGTGGTACAATTCGATAGAGGAAACTGAAAAATTGAGGACATTGGAACTCAATAATGTTGGAGATGTTCCGGCACACGCTTACGGCATTGTGCAATTGTTCCAAGAGTAGTATTGAATTGTGAGAGACTGTATAAAAGCGTAATATCATGTATAAGAATATCCTCTGGGTTACAAGGTCTATGTACCATCAGTGTTGAAATTTTTGTATGCACAGTGTATTTAAATCAGAAAATCAGAAATTGTATTCATTTAAATGATAGAATTTTTTTTTCATTTACTTACTTTTCATGTTAAAATAACTCTATTAAAATGAATATCACTTTCAATCACTGTAATTCTTTTACAAGTAATTATTTCAAAAGTATATGTTTCTTACTTCTCAAAACATATTGAAAAAAATTCTTATAATGAATAACTTAAAAATAAAATAAATGATTATTAATTATTTATCAGGTGAATTATTTGATTAACAAACTAAATGGTTCTACTTCTGTATAAAGCTCTAAAAATTCTGTAAAAGTCGTGGCAACTTGCGACTTTAGCCCCAAGTAAACTAGCCGGCAGTTGTGAGGAAGTAAACCAGCCGAACGTGAGATAACAGGTGCAGAGAAGTAAATTTAAGTTCTTCTGCATCAATAAACTCGTATAAAAAGCAGCTGTCACCTTGTCTTACACTGCTTCTGACGTTGATTCCTACTTCGTTTTTTTACTTGTGAGATAGTCTGCAGTTCTTTTTTATTTATTTTAATTTTTTGAATGTTATTAAGTTGGTAAATGCTTGTTAGTTTCGTTGAGTTTACCGGATAATGATTTCAACTTTCTAAGATAATCACATTACACTATATTACATTGGAGGCCCAAGACAATTGGAGCGATGATTTCCATTACGTAAATCATTATTCTACCTCAAAGATGTTTTTCTTTTTCTGGCTCGTTTCTTTTTCCTGAATCTATTTGGATTGTCTCTACATGCTCCTGTTCTCTGTAGTCCTGTCTCTCTGTCTAAAGCCATTCAATGGCTTTAAACAAATAATTTTTAGTTCAGTTGATTTCCCCAGTTGACAATTTCAACCTTCAGAGATAATCACAGGGTACTTTAGCTTAAAATCATATTTCCTGTTTATAATGCATATGTGTTTAAAACAGCATTAGTAATATTTTGTGTAAGAAGTTGTATCACTTATGAAACTGTAAATATTAAGTTTCTAACATTTGAAGCAGCATACTTTTAGTCTGTGACGAGTAACAGCGACTATGTAGAACGATATTATTTCATTATATCATGATACCATACAGAAATCAAACATTTTGAAAATAAACAATATATTGTTTCAAAATAGAATATTTTATTCACTGTACATATCGAATGTTTCATGAAATATTGCTAAATCATTTATTTTTTCGTGAACTTTCCTTTAATTTCAAATTTCATTTTGTGACTTCAAAAAATACATTAAATCAGTAAGTCTAGATCACTTGCAAGATCAATGACATCTGGAAATAGAAAATAAACCATAGCGTATGAAATCCATATTTTCTCATTAGAATTCATTTTCATTGCAGAAGACAGGGAGTAATTTTGAAGTGTTTACGTATTGAATACACAAGATTTACATAGAGGCACCTTTTTCTTAAAATTTTAAATGGCTAATTTCTTAATCCTAAGATCAAAAATAATGACCAATAAGGAATAACTTCTATTAATCAAGCGTTTCTACTGGCCAACTAGTATGCTATTGAAAGTAGCTAACACTTTATTGTTAAGTAGCTAATACTTTATTGTTACAGTTTTCCTAATCGTCGTCACTGCTGTCCCTCATTAATGTCTAGTAATAATGCTTTCACAACGTATCAAGAGACATTAGTTATTAACAATTAAAGGGGTTGAATAATTGAGATACATGATAGTGTTTTCAAAAATTAGGCAACCATATAGGCCGCACGAACACACCTGTACTAAAGCATTGACAGTAATGATTATATAATAATTGTTTTCCATGTGCCATCACCAAAAGAAGGATTTTTAAAAACCAAGATGTACGAATACGAGGCAAGATTAACGGATTATGACTGCTCAAGAGATGTCATTGTCCATAGAACAACGAATCACAAATTCCATGCCTGTGATACTTCCTACATTTTTATGTAGTCGTGGACTTGCGCTGGAGTACTTTTCGTCTTAGCGTTAATTCAAGCCAGGAGGCCACGGGAGACCCACCGTGTAGCAAGACTTATTCATGTTAAATAGAGTGAAGGTCCCAAGTCCTCGCTTTAGTAAGATGCGGAAGTTTGAAGAGGGAAGTGCCTGCGCAGGTGTCATCCTCGCCACTTGACCAAGATTCAGAATTATAAGGTCAGTGGCCAAAAGCCCTCGAGTTGCTTCTCAGAACGACATTAATAAACAATTCGGTCTAAATCCTTCTTTATGGAACTCCTTATAAAATTTTATGGAACTCTTTGCTGAAGCAGATTTATGTTCACATCGCCTTATCTACTTTCTACTCCCTTCAATTTCAAATACTGTCAGGAGTGGTATCATTATGGCTGCATTATACTGACATCTTACAAAATTCAATGATAAATGTTTCTTTAAATATGAAATAAAATATAACAAACAATACACCTACTTTTACTCTTATGGAGTTGGGTGTTATATCCTAACAGTAACAAGAATACCATAGTAGGTCTATAAACAAATTTAGGAAATCAACCGTACATTAGTGGTATCTTTGACAAATTCGATACATTTTACAGTAAGTCGTCTTGAGCCCTTTTTCAGCATAAGATTGGATGACACAATATGAATCATATATACCTCTGCGTAATGTACACACTATTCATACTTTTTCAAACACTTCGCAAATTGGATATATATGGAGCATAATAGGCTCCCTTATTTCGGAACCATAAAGTATAAAAGTTTTGAACCTGAAATTGTAAAATGTGAGATGAAAATTACATCAGGATGAAATTGGGATATCATTTAATTCCATACCTAACCTTATATAATCATTGATCGCAGTCATCAAAGATTATACCAATTTTTGGTTGAAACTAAGTATACTAATTCAACTCATTGATACGTTATGCATCCTTAACTTTCAATCACATTTTCTCTTTGTATTATTAATATAATTTAAATATTAATAACACAAATATAAATAATTTAAATATAATTTTTATTTAAATATTAATAATGCAAATATAAATAATTTAAATATTATTTAAACATTAATAATTTAAATATAATTTTATTATTAATATAATTTAAATCCATTTGATTTCAACAAAAATACTTTTTTTTATAGTGTTTCATTTTTTTTTTCATGAAGAGCGTATATGAGTGCTATACTTGTCTTTTATAAATATCTACAATTAAAAATCCTTTTTAAAGAAGCTCTATTTATAGCTATTTTAGTCAATAAAAATGCTGTACGGTGTATACTATAAACATGTCCACCACTTTCTTTATTTAGCATATCTATACATGAGAAGACGAGATGCCTCAAAGACCCTCTTTGTTATTGGTCTTGGTTCGATGATGAGTGTTACTGCAGCAAAAGTCCTTGTGAAACTCTCTATTGTTACCCAGATTTAAACAAATCTGATGAAATCTGCGCCTGTTCAATGCTACTTTGTCAGTGGAATGGTACTGCAGATGCTTGCTTCATCGCTCATGATCACAACGGAGGAGTAACGTGCATTTGTAGAAGTTCGTTTGAATATCCCCTTCACAGACCTCCACCAAGACAGCGACCTTGTGAAGGCACTTGTTCTTCCATGCGTAAGTGATAAACTACGTCATTCTTTTCAAAGTAACTGAAACTTTTATATCGAAGGTACTAGATTTCTTACGATTTAAAATATTGCGAGAATGATGTTAAAAGTGTAGCACAGCTGCAATTCAGAATAATTTCGAAATAGATGAGTGAAATGTATTAAAAGTACTTATATAAAGAATAACTTCTTTTAATTTCTCTCAGAATCAGCATTCATTCATATATCGGGAATTTCTAAAAGTAATGCTATAATATAGCTCTAGCATAATCAAAGGTAGTATGATGATCAATTCCTATTTCATTCTAATTTGCATTTTAGGCTAGGATATACTTTTTAAAATATATACTCATTGCCAAAAAAATTGAGCACCAAGAAATAAGAGGGTGAAGTTACGAATCATGGCATGAAGGTACGTCTCAGGAATATATGTAAACGATTAGAAATGCAACGTGATTGCGCATTGCGTAATTGCCACCAGCGGGCATTGAACTCCGTTCTGCTTGGATTATAAAACAAGTAAGCAGAGCTTGTTTGCGTGAATTTAATCTACTGCAAAGAGACACTTTTCAACTAGAGATGCCATTACGCCGCCATCGGAGACCATATGAACAGCTGTCAGAGTTTGAGAGGAGATGAATCATAGGATTATGGAAATCGGGTGGTCAGCTCGGCGAGTAGCTCGTCCCCTAGGCCATTATGATTTTGCTCTGAGGAGGTGTTGGTACCAGTGGACAAAAGAGATGTCTGTTACGGGGTGACTAAGCTCAGGAAGCCCTTGACATAGCAATAGTCGAGAAGACCTTCTCATCATACCACACGCCCACATTGCGCCAACTCTCATTGTCTATCATCCATACACAGGCAGCACCTTCACTCTCTGTTTGTCCGTATAAGGGCATGGTGCATGGCTTAAGGACAGTTGCTATCGCGGCGCTCGTTACTTGTACTGCATTGACAACCACTCACCGTCGCCTCTGTTTGGAGTGGTGTCACGCTCAAAGCTATTGAACTGCATCTGAATGGAAACAGGTTATCTTTAGCGCCGTATCCAGATTCAATTTCAGCAGAGATAACAATCGTGTACATTTGTGGAGGCCCCGTAGCAATCGTCTCAATCCCGCCTTAGCTAAACAGTGGCACATCCTTCCCCAACTGCTGTTGATTGTATGGGATTAAATCGCATATAACATACGTTCACCCATAATACTGATCCACGTCATTATGACAGCCCAGAGTTACGTTCATGACATTCTTCAGTTACATGTGTTGCCAATCCTGGCAGAGCTCCCAGGAGCCATTTTTCTACAGAACAATGTTCGCCCGCACACAGCAAAGGTTTCACAGTGCGGTCTCTGAAACATTTCCACCCTTTCCTGGCCCACCCGAACCCCAGATTTCACACCGATTGATCATATCTGGGATCATTTAGGATGGTAAGTTGGAAAGCCCACGAGTTTAGTCTAATTAAAGACTTGTTTATGGCAACTGTAGAACGAGATGTCGAGAACATCATACAAGACTTCTATGCCTCAATGGCCCACCGTGTCACATAATGAATGAATGCTAGAGATGACCCAACAGGGTATTAAAACCTCCATTCATTTGTAATTTTTCCTACAGTAAAAGATCATTTTGTTTTGATTTTGTAATCACATACTTACATCAACGTTTATAAAATTTCGTTATATTCTGACAACTGTTTCTTGTTGCACAAATTTTTATGGTAATGAGTGTATTTCATACCTGTACTTAAATACTTATAAAGTTAATCATTCCGATTACGCTTTTATAACCTAATGTTATGATTCCATTAAAACAAACAACCGAGTATGAATTAAATAATTTTCACTAATTATTGGTTTATGATGTTTTTAAAACTAAACCAATCATTATTTGTTGTTTAAAAATGATCTAACATCATTTTTAATCCATTTTTTAGGTATTTAGTTTCTTTACAGATAAATCTCTATTGTATTCAAACGAATATAAAAATAAGCATTTCATAACGAATTCATTTATTCCTAGCTTTCAGTTTCTTAATTTCGAAAATTAAAATTGTAAATGATTATCAACAAAAGCATAATTTCTTATTTAACATTCGAATATGAAATTATGTTTGCTTAGCTTTTTCCTTACAAAATTTTGTTTCAGTTGTGAAAATTTTATTATGATGATTATAGTTATTTTGTAATATTTCCTTTATAATTGTTTAACTTAATTAGATTCGAAAATGTGGGAAATTGTTCCAAAAAAAGGTATCAAGTGTTGTCCTCTTTAGCAAATCATAACTTAAAAATTTTATTAAGTCCATTGTCAATAGCTATAAAACTAAAGCAGCTTTAATTAAACCAATGGTCTGTTCGAAACGTATTTTTATGAAACTGTGTTGATTTTTTTCTTTATTCAGATATGTTGCTTGCATTTATCCTCTCTAAACAATTAACTGTCCAAAACTTCAGCGGCTATTAGCCTTTTCTTTAATTTAAACACAGCTAAGAAATGCTTAAAGATTATCCTGTTCTTTCCAATAATCTCTATTATTACATTTTGCATTTTCAGTTAAGCCGGACGTGCGGAAAGCTATTGATTCTTTGAAAATGTCTCCTGAAGCTATCGAATTATTGAGGAAACTAAAAGCTTCTACAACTGATGATGTGAGAGATGTAGAACGCTTTTTTATTCCAACAATCGACGTTACCAACAACTATGGAATGCCTTATGATAATTTGATTCTCTCTTGCAGCTACGGACCAGAAGCCTGCACGTAATGGGTTTTGTTAAATAATTTTTTTCGATATTCTCAATAATGTATAATTCAAACACAAATCATACACCTATGAATTCTGTTGACAAAATGGGAGGAGTGACAATATTCTTAAAAAAATCAACAATTTCCCTTTTAAATTTATGAACTGAATAGAAAATGCAATTTAATAATGAGTCAAACTACTGTAAAGAGAAAAAGCTGAAGCTTGACTTTTTCTTCCTGGTATAACTTGGCAGCTTTTGAAAAGTATATTTTCCACTCTTAGGATTATCTGAATGGATATACAAAGGGTTGTTTGGGGAATACGTTTCTCTTGAACTGTTATGCAGGGCTTACTATCACATTGTGCTTATATTACATAAACTTATCCATAATCACGGAACAGAAGCACACTTTTCTATTGAAAAAAAATTACTAAATTTAACTTATCTCAGATGGAGGGTTGAATATTTTCTCGACCTTGACTGTAGAACAATCATATCTCAATTATGAGATTTCTTTCGGAGAGGAATCTCAAAATATTAAGAAATTGTACCTTTTTGTACTTACTAGAAAGTCTGGTTACACACAATTATCTTTGTTACTTCTTTAATCTTTGAAGGAGTAATCTCACATCAAGAACCTTCACCTCCGTAAGAAGACAACCAATGGGAATCAAGGCCTCTCTGACCGAAACCTATACCTAAAAAAGGTCATCTTTAAAAGACCCCAGCATCAACCAATAAGATCCCATCCACTGATCCACAGACACAGAATGCTCAAACTCAACTCATTAGCCATTTTTTTTGCTTTATTTTTAAACGACTCGAGCTTGAAGGCCGCTCCTCGGCCTATGCGCTCGAAAACAATTTCCGAAGTGATTCCAAAGAACCTTCAGAATTCTACTACAATCATTATTTACCGTTACAGGCTGACAAAATTCTTTCTCTAATGTCTCTTCGAACTGCTACTATGAAACCAAAAATAAATTCATTAATTGTTAGATATTAATTTTTTATTAGAGTACCAACGGGGTATATTGTGCTTGTAAATAATTATTAAATCTGGTAAGTGGATCGAAACGCCAGTATATAAAACAAATTTGCTTCTCTTAAGGTACTTTTGTTGTAACGTTCAAGAGAACCTAGTTTAAATTATTATTTCACATCCTGATAACAACTTTGAAACTTTTAAAAGTAGATTTTACTAGATTTTTCTTTTTTAATTGAACTTAATGTACAAAATTTTATCGATATTTATTACATGTATTAAAAAAAGTAATATTATATATATATATATATATATATATATATATATATATATATATATATATATATATATATATATATAGTTATATAATATTTATTTATACTGAGAATTTTTGGAGCTTTTTCTGAAATAAATTACGGGAGTTGCCTCATTTACTGATCCCCTAGTTCACAAAAAAATGTAGATACTTTTCCGCTAGACTTGAACTAGCAATAAGATACAACACGTGTAGTACGTTTTTATCTCTTTAGTTTATATACTTAAAGCTTATTAGGAAAATAATTGTAAATGAAAGGTCCAATCTTCTTATGAAAAAGAATTGTTTTATTTTCGGAGGTATTTGCTTGACTAATTCTATGAATAGGTTCCAAAACCAAAAGTCTTATGTTAACGATATTTGCACCCGACTAATGGAAAAATACTAAAAGTCACACTAGGAATAATGATAGAATATGGTAAATAGTGCTTACATAAAAATATGAATGAAAAAGTAATATTACTATAATTATCTGATTAAAATGTTTCGTGTTTTGAATATTACTATTATGAAAAAGGGAAAAAAAGTCATATGAATATTTTAAAGTCCGTGGAATTTTACCTTACAGGGATTTGATTGGGGAAAATTGGGTTAATTGGGTTCCACCCATTACACTTACTTGGTATTATTTTTGCCTGCCCTGCAACATGTTCTAGCACTACAGGGTTTCCCCCCTCTCATTTAGGTTTCTTTATACGGAATTTGAATTTTGATAGGTTTTTGGAAAAAAAGAAACGCACTTACGGCTTATACATGGATTCAACGGCTTATACGGCTTATACTATTTGAAATTATACGGTATTACTATTGTTGCTGATGTGTTGTTGAGGTTCATCTTCCCAATAACTGTCAGGTATCATTTCGGATTTGTATAAATTTTATTAAAATAATAATAAATTGTATCAACCTTATTTCATATTAATTAAAATATTTATTTATACTGAAATTTATGGGCTATAATCCTACAAAAAAATACAGCTTCTTGTAACTTTTGAAAGATAACAATCTAATTTTTATAAAAAAACCCGTCGTTTTTCAAAAAAAAACAAAGCAATCGAATATCAGTTTTTTTTTTTAAAAAAAAAAAAAATTATGGTCCTTATATTAACACATACTTATTATCCAAAATATGTTTTCCTGAAGTACAGAGGTATCCACAATCAGATAGCAAATTGGAACATTGTCAGAAGTTTGTTTTAGGTAAGGCCATAAAAGCTGATGCCATAACTCTTCTATTCCCTTTGGTGTCGTAAAAGCGTTTCTTTGAGATATAGTTTTAGGTTTGGTACATTAAAGTAGTCGCAACAGGACAAGAGAATTTCAGGTGTCTAAGTATAAATATTTTTGAGCCTAAGACTAAAAGATATAAAATATGTATTTTCAAACATAAGAAATATTCTTTCTTTTTAAACTTAGACTTCCTTCGGTTAATTATATTCCATTATCAATGTGTAAACATACAATAACAGTAACAATAATCAACTATAATTAATTACAAGAATGTAAAATCTTCTCATTACATTATACATTTCATCTATTTCTTGAGTCAACCTAAGATTTTCAAACGAAAACAAATATCCTTTTTTTTTCTATACGTGTTTTAAGTATTGGTTTCAAAATGTAACATCTACTTAAACGTAAGTTTAAAATATATTAACAACGTAAATGCAAAACAGACGCATAAAACATAACTACTTTTTTTTTTTTAGTTTTCAACGTTTAAAACAATTTATTCAACAAAATGATAAATCATTTTTCTCAAAAAGAAGTAAAACCTTGTAAATTTTTATGAAAATATATAAGATTGATTGAAAATATAAAAGCGATATAAATAAGCAGTTTAGTTGCTATGGTAACATAACAAAGAAGTAAATAAATGTGAAGATATAAAAGTCTTTTTAATAATGAGTCCATTTTTTGTTCTGATAGTTATTTTATCAGTAATACAATAAAATTCGTAATAAATGTTACAAATTGCAGTGATAATGCTCAAGCTAAAGTGTTAATTAAATATTCAACATAAAAACACAGATTTGTAATGAGAGTAAGTTTTCATGTAATATCACTTTTGGTTAAAAAATTATCATTACATGTAAATATTATCAGTCTCTTTTATATTTTATGCATTAAATAATTATTCATAGAGAATTTTCTCTAAGATTTAATGATTTTTATCATCACTAACTCTTATAATAGTGAAATATATTTATTTTTATATCTATGATGAAGAGATTAATTATGATTTGAATTTATTAGAGAAGGATAATTTACGTAATTTATCGAAAAATTACTACAAAATTAAATTTATTATCTTTTTTCATTATAAATAGAACAAGTAGATTGATTTTTTTATTGACATTATGCTTATAGAAGCCAGATGAAGTCTATTTACGATTGACTTTGTAATTTTGAACTTCGGTCAAACGATGAGAGTGGCGCCTAAACTTGCATCTAATTCTCTAAGCTTTCATATCATCCCAACATGAATGCATTGGGACTCGAAAGATTTAAAGGGCATCAGCTACACTACAAGACGAGTCTTAAGTGTCATGAGGACTCGAAACAACGATTCAAATCTAACAGTTCGGGGCTGAAAACAAAATTGAGAATGTTAGGAGGCAAAAGCTTGCGCTTATATAATCCGTTTGCTCCCAGCGTATCACAGGCGATACGCTCGTGTTGGCTCTCCTGTGCCCAGCGTATCACGGGCGATACTCTCCGTGAGTGTCTTCTGCGGCCCAGCGTATCAATAGAGATACGCTTGATGAGAACGTTTTATTTGATTTTTTTAATGTTACTATATGGCGTTACAATACCGCGAAATTTATATAGGTAGGTTATTTGGAGTGTTGACCTTGGTGATATGGGCTTGGATTTCACTTCTAGTTAGCTACCAGTAGGGGAGTAATTGTTAAAAGCCCGTGTTGTGGTGCGGCTCTTTAAATGTAATGATTCAAAGTGTACAAGTGCTTTCGGTTTGCTTTTTTCTTTCTTGCTTGCTTCTTAGAAGTTCGAAGGAGAATTTAGGGGGGGTAGGGCTTTTGGTAGCAGATGCTCTCAGCTGTTCGTTTCATTCGGTCGGTTTTTATTTGTAGAGACAGTCATGACGAAAATAAAGTATTTATCTGATACTGAGATTTGCGAAATAATAAATGAACCTGACAGTAACGTTAGCGAAAATAATCCAAATCTGAACATAGACATTAAAATAAAAAAAAGGACGAAGAAGATGTGCCCTTTGCTCAAAATCTTGCGTAAAGCGTCAAAATATGTGTGTGAGACATGTGATGTTGTACTATGCATTGAATTTTTTTTTTTTTTTTATAAATATACTATACAGCAAAATAAGATTTATCTTTTATATCTACATATTCCATATAATGGTACATCATTACACCATGAAATTTATATAACATATGGAAATATATTTTGTATTTTCTTAAGAGTATGATTTTTTATGTAATTTTATGTATAAAACATTCAATTTTCGATTAAATCTTTTTTTCTTTTGTATATATTAAGTTTAATGCATTTTAAATAATATATGTAATTACCAAAATATTTTAATAAATAGCCGATTTTAGAGAAATTTTTTTCACGAATTAGGCTTAATATCTAAAATTGTCTGGGCACAGCGTGACACTCCACGCTAAGAAGCCGCGAGCCCAGAGAAGCACTTCTTTTTTCTTCCTCCTTAAGCGAAAGGGATAATACAATAGTAGAACTAAAGAATTGTTATTTTTATACCAAAAAAGACCATTCCTTATTACTGACATTAAAATTTAGTATTAAAATTGATATTTCAAAATTAAGAAACCATAACTGAGCTTGAAACTATTTCAGCTACACTTCATATTATTTTATGAGTGGATTGTTCGACTCATACTAGAACGACTATGAGTTTTTCATTTCATCTAAAAAGTTAGTTGTAGCAAACAATAAAGATGAGAGTAGATCTGTAGTTCAAATTTTAATTGGTATCTCTCAAAAAAGCCTACCTCCCAAACCCTATCTATATCATAGTACTAGAATAAGTACCACGTCTATCTTTTTTAAGATCTTGTTGTCAGTACATGGTGCGCCATCATTAACTAATGATAATTTGGTGATTAATTGTTACATTATTCACTCTTTGAATGGTTATTATCTATGAATATTACAATGCTCTAACTATTCCGACGATTGAATCAATAATATCATTATGTTTCATTCTCTGAAATTTACTTCTTGTCCAACATTTCCCTAAACCAGTGGTTCCAAACTATATGAAATCAGAATACATTTAAAATCCAACAAATAATTATAGGAGCGCTATATAGAAATTTCTAAGAAATGTGTTAAAATAAGTAAGTAAGACATTACAAAAAATGCGATAAAAATAAAATGAAATATTCTTTAAGTTTATTCATTTTTGTGTTTATTAGAAACATGGGTCTAATGTGTCTAAGTCATTTCTTCGATATTTGGGCATATATAGGAAAAGCAAGATCTCATTTTCATCAATTTATTGAAGATATTCTTTCTATTTATACTTAATTGTGGTGAGGGTAGAAAATCCTAATATCGCACATGATGTTGAAAATAGTAGTAAAATGTTCAAATATTTTTAGATACGGGGAAATATTGGGGGGGGGGCCCGGGTGCCGGAAGCCGAAAGGGTACAAAAGATTCTTATGTTTAATCATCAAGTCATAATCAGAGAATATATAACATTTCCTCTTTTGTTAATTTTAAGCCAAAATTACTCGAAATTCTCATTAATGGGTGTATTATTTAATTGTATTGTTCAGTGTTGAGTGATGGAAAATAAGAACTCAATTTTTCTTCTAAACTTGCTAAATGTTCAATTATTACTGAAAATATTTCATTTATGTAATTGTTTCTTACAAATGAAAACATTTCCAAATTATCCGCAACAGCATTTCTTTCCCAATTTTGTTATTTCAACTAAATCACTTGCATTTTGTCGGTGGATGTGAGAATAATTTTTCCTTTGATCTGCGTTCTAATTTTGAAAACTTCCAGCTGCTGAAATATACCGAACAAATCCTGAAACCTAGATATCCAAACATTACACCAAAGGGGGGCTACAAAACCGCATCCATCAGTTTTGGGAATCTATGTCAAACAAAACTTTACAAATAAACGTGAAATGACAGGTCTTATTTAAAAAATTGTTACCTTCTGAAGAACTTTATCTAAAACTTCTCTTACTTGTCCTCTCAATGTTTTTGCTATCAAGGCCACCCAA
>BMAW01101755.1:514508-530950 GCA_019974015.1 Nephila pilipes | reverse complement strand
TATATATATATATATATATATATATATATATATATATATATATATATGCATATTTGATCAAGAATGAAATAGCTATACTTATAAATTAAAAAGAAAAATAGTTCTAAATAAAATATCAGCAATGGAAAAGTAAGATTCAATACTTTGTGCCATATTAGAATTTTAATAAAAGCCCAATTTTAATACTTTAGTTACATATTAAAACAGGGAAAAGTTTCTGAATATCTTGTTGCTTATTATAAATGTATAGTTAAAAGTATATTCAGTATTAAGAGAAAAAAGCAAACTACCAGAACATGCTCCGAAATATAATTAGAAATCGAACGAAAGATTTTAAGAATGAATTTTTACTTTTTTTTTTTATTTCTTCTAATACTCTACTCTGAATATAGTTCTTTTTCAAGGTAACTGAGAATTAATTTTAAAGGAAAGTTTTCTTTTCTCAATTTTGAGTTATCATTAAAAAACAAATATCGCCTTTTAATATAAAATATCGTGCTACAACTTTTCTTCATTTCTAAAATTGATCAATATTTGTGTAGTATATCGTAAAAAAAGTCGAATTCAAACTATAAATAAACCTTAAGAATAAAAAAAAATTTGAAAATAATTTCTCTTATGAAGAAGATACATTTCATAATTTGCTTACTTCTTTTGTACCGAATTTCAGCATTAAAAATAAAATTGATGATTAGTATATATATATATATATATATATATATATATATATATATATATATATATATATATTGTATAGTAAGCTTACTTTCTTACTGTATATGAAGCTGATTTATACTTACTTTCAAACTTTATAATTTAGCGTCTTTTTATGCGTTTTCATGTTCTTTAAACTTAATATCATATTAATTTGACGAAATGTTATGTTCTTGATGCAATACTTACAAAACCTTATTCATTTGAAATTTGTAATCTTATCGTAAGTTAAATATCTGTAGTTTTGCTATGTATAAGTTATTATATTGTTACAGTGAAATATTTTTGTGGGTGCAGTAATAGAATTTTGTTCAGACTACATTTATTTTGAAAAGAAAAATATTATTTTTATTCTAACAAACAAATTTACCATGATACCAATGAGTTTTTTTTTAAAGAGAAATGATTGATTTTTTTAATGACGAGAAATGATTTATAATTTCTTGTCCAAGCACAGTCGTGTACAAAAGTCTTATTTTTTTCCGTTAACTGAGAAAGTGTTACGGGGAGTCTCTTAATTTATTTATTATAGCATCAATGTCGAGTTTTAACAACAACCCAAGAAAACAACATTGCATTCAACAGTCAGTAAAATTACTTTCAGGACGCTAATGCAAAATTTGCATTTTTTTAGAAAGAGTATTAGCATATGTTAGCTACTTTGTATATCTACTCTTATGTCCTGTTAATTTAATTGAAATCATGAATTGCATCGTTTTTACTTCAGATAAAGTTGAAATATTTCAAAAAAAAACTATGTTTAAATGTAACTATAATTAAACAGGGTAAGAGAGAGAGTCTATAACTGAGGTTGAAAAGGTGTCAAATGTTCAATATGTATAGCTTTGAAAGGTAACAAACAAACATAATCTCAAATAGATGCCCATTTATCGGTGATGAAAAGAAAGAAAATCACGCCTAAGACCACTAGATGAAGGTTTTTCTAAACTGGACTTAAAGGTTTCAAAGCAAGGAAGAAGCCATGCCTCTGCGAAAAAACTAGAGATACATTCAGGACCACTAAAAATAGCACACCAAAAAAGAAACGAGCTGCCATCGCAAAACATTACAAAGTATTTGAATGATATTTTATATGAAAATGATCCCAAACTGGTGCCAATGTTTATAGCCATACACACTGCTGTGGAGCTGCAATCAAGAAATGAATCCTATATAACCCGAAACATAGAATAATATTCACAAACGTAAAGATCACATTCCTACTTTAAGAGAACTTTTATAAGCGAAGAATGCCACGTAGACGTGTGAGAAAACATTTCACACAGTTAAGAGAGTTTGAGTGAATCTTGAGTATCCGCATGAATTTCGTAATCTGGTCAACGCTCTGTATTGCTTTCCAGGTCAATCGTTCTGAATGTGTCATCAGAATATGTTGGGAGCAATGAACACGGATTGGTACCCAAGTACAGAGAACCGGGTCTAGAGCGAACAGGAAGAATACTTCACAAGAGGATCAAAAGATCGTGTGGAAAGCGCTCGTTGATCCCACAGTATCAGATGTAGGGCTGTCGGTTGTTCCACAAACCATTTCCAGACGCCTTGCGGAAATGAATCTGTAATCCAAGTGCCATTTTTCCTGTACTACCTTTAACACCGAAACATTGGTGAATCCGTTTACAGTGGTACCAAGCCAGAGTGACGTAGAATATTACAGATTAGCAAAATGTGATGTTTAGTGATGAGTCTCGATTCGTTTTGGAGACAGATGATAGTCGCGCACGTGAGTTTAGGTATCTTGGTAATCGGAACAAATCCAGACACGTTGTCGCGGGACGCACTACTTTCTGAGTTGGCTTAATGGTCTGAGAGTCCACAGTCTATGATAGCCAGTACACTCTAATTGTGGTATGTGCAGCCTTAACGAGCCAGTGATGTGTTACTGACATTCTACGATCCCATGTAGGTCCTTTCCTAATTGGTCTTCCAGGGGTATTTTTTCAGCAAGGTAATCCTCTATGGCGAGCACCTCGAGTAACTCAAGACTTTCTGTATCAAGTTCCGATTCTTCTATGCCCAGCTCGCTCCCTAGATTTATCCTCTATAGAGCATTCATGGCACAGTGGAAACGCCAGTGCACAGTGTCCCTCTGTGCATGATTTGGAGGTGGTTCTTCAAGATTTGTGGGCACTTCTGCCTTAGGACAACATTCGACGTCTAATCATCTTAATATTGGACAGTGTTGTCGCTTGTATTGTAGCCTTTAATGGTCCGCGCAATTGAAATTGCAATGCATTTGTTTAACTGTACTCACTGTTTAGTTAATTGTCTTGATTGTGGTAGCAAATGAATGACTCATTTGTATCATTATGTGCAATAAATTTCATTTAAACCTAAAGCTGCCTTCTTAGTGTGCTATTTTCAATATTCCTGAGAGTTTGGTTTGCATAAGATCTTTAGCTTCAACGTCTTACAGAAGAGAACTGGCCCAATATTTTGTTTTCAGCCGAATATGAATTTCATGTGAGTGTTAATTAACTTATATTTGTTAAGAAAACGTCATCGGAGTCTCAATAAGCATGAAAATATTTGAAAATAGTTTGATATAGCAAGTTAATGTAATTTTAATATTATAGGTTTTTAGTTCTTCTGATGCGAAGGGAAGTGATATGAGAGGCAAAGAATACCAGAACAAATGTATAATACCTGCTGCTAAACAGAGAAAAGGCAGTATTATGATCTGGGATTGCATAGAGGCCGATTGTTTAGGTGAAATGTTCATCTGGGGGAACAATGAATTCTAACCGGTATATAAATATACTCCAAACAGCCAACACTTAACATTTGGCTTCTAGTCAACATTTTCTTTGACTTTTGGACATAAAATTATAAGTGAGATTAAATTCCAATACAGCAATGCTACATACCATAAATCTTCTACAAGTATGAAGTGGCCTACAAACAATCGTATAGATCACATAGAGTGGCCATCACAGTCTTCAAATCTCAACTTCATAGAACACTTTTTCAGAATTCTCAAGACCAAGGTAGAGGAATATTCAATTGCTTCAAAAAAGACATTGTGACTTTGGGATATTAACAGTTTTCTCTTCACTAACCTTAGGGACTTTAACTGATATAGATTGCATGAAATAACAATTTCTTCCCAACCAAAATGAAGCGTGATTATGTTAATTAGAGGCAGGTGGAAATAAAGTGAAGTAATTCAGATATAGTGATATATAAGTAAAGTGAAATTTAAAGTGAAAAGAGAGAGTGGTTAACTCTGAGTTTTGTTCTAACAAGAGGCCGATAATATCAGGAACTAGATACCGATAAATGATTTGTCGATTAAAAGCAACCCCAACTGGAAGGGTTTGGTAAGAGCGTATTATTTAAGTGATATTTAAATTGATGGGCTAATTATAGAAGTCCAAAGAGAGCCATAACCCATTATATCACAGTAATTGATAAATAGCTGAGTTGGATTAGACTTACATGTATTTGGAGTAATTATTGACTTTTTGTGTTATTTACATCTAATTTAACTATGTCAGAGTCGGATAGAAATAATCGTTCATTTCAACTTAAGAAACGCCCTGTATTAAGAATAGAAAAAAAGTAAACTAAGACAAATATTGTAAGATAGAGAACATTATACCACAAAAAAATTAATGGTGTTATTAATACTAAAGAAGGCGCAATCAAATAATGATTTTTGTATATAAATAATAATAATTTTTTATCCCTTTAGTTTTATATTTTCCCAACAGCACCGTAGTTTACTAACAGAGGGTTTTTACAGAGGGCATTATACTTTTGTCCATGACTGTATAAGAAAACTGATAAGCAGGAAAGTTGACCACTTCGCAACAATTAGAACAACCCCATGAACATTTTGTCCCTATGTTATAAAATTGTATGCTAACAAACGTGACACTCAAATGTTGTCTATCAGGGTGGTGATTGAAAAAATTTCTCTACGTACCTATTAATTTCGTTCTTAATTGTAAACACACATTTAACATCTTTTGAAAGCATCTACTAACGCGTCTTTTTAATTTAAGGTAAAAAAAATTTATTTCCTTAAATGTCTTGATTCTCTTAAAGGGATTTCGTATGTGTGAGAATGCCTTATATTATATGTATTCGTTTTTTATATTTTATTTCAAATACAATTTGATAAATTTCAAGCATATTTAGTAATTCTGTTTTGTGATCTAAATTAATTCATTTGATACATTTTAAGATATATCATCATCGTAACATATTTCTTTTCTTAGTGATATTGTAACACTGTACAGCCCAACGTATGGAAAATGTTATATGTTTAACTACGTGGGAGTTTACAATGACAAAGACACTCCTGTCAAAATTGTAAAGCAAGCCGGAAGGACTCATGGTAAAGTTTATTATATATAGTTTAATTATTTATCTAAGTCTGATTACTTTATTCACAGCATTTTAGAATTCGCTATTCATAATTAATTCGACTCTCAAGAGGTAAAATAATAAGATGTTAATACTTAAAAAATCCTTTACAATGTAATTGATTCAAAATTGTCTTATTAAAGCAAACATTAACAGCTTGATACATACATTATGCTAACGCACAGATATCTACACATAATAAAACTCTCATAATCTTGAGTAAAACAATATCTACATAATATGTTACGTAGAAAAGTATATCTTAAATGCAGCTTTTTTACTGGAGGGTTCCCTTATATATATATATTTTTTTTTTGGTACATGACGTTAAAAGTACAAAATAATTATAATTAGTTAAATCCATTTTTATCACTTTATAGAATAGTAAATGTATTTATAACTGAAAATGAAATACCGAGTAGAATATTGACAGTAACGTTACATAGCCAGATGTTCTCGATTGTAATAAGAGGAATGAATTTTACCATCTGCTATTAATTATTACACTGATATCATAATTTAAATAAACATTATAATAATATGGATCTTTACAAAGATATATAAGTGCTTTCATAACTGAATCTTAGTTTCGTGCTAATATACTATTCTCAACTGACATTTGTAGTGTAATATATTCATTGAAAGAAATAAAATGCATGGAAGTTAGTTCTTATAAATTTTCAACGAATTCGAACTTAATAAATCTTATTCTCTCTTATCTTATTATTTGAAATAATTTTCATAAATTCAATATTTTTCAGGTTTACAATTATACATGCAAGTTCGAAAGGAAGATACCTTACCATTGCTGACAAGGGACCTGGGAGTGCGAATCGTTGTGCACGATCCACGAAGCATACCAATTGCATCACAAAATGGCATAGACATACGTCCGGGTGATATGGCATCCATAAGTATGGAATATTTGGAAATGAACAGATTAGGACAACCTTGGGGAATATGTGCCCAAGATGGTCAAGTTTTGGCTAATAATTACTCCGGTGATCCTTACATTCAATCAGTGAGTGATATGTTATCTTTTTGTGAAATACACACAGATTTAATTTTATTAAACACATGCTACAGTGAAATTGAAACATAATATGTGGTTCCGAACCAAACTAAACTTTT
The DNA here is from genome assembly GCA_019974015.1 of Nephila pilipes. Classification (NCBI taxonomy): domain Eukaryota; kingdom Metazoa; phylum Arthropoda; class Arachnida; order Araneae; family Nephilidae; genus Nephila; species Nephila pilipes. The sequence continues at coordinate 524,716 of BMAW01101755.1, read as the reverse complement.
AAGACAAAAAAATAAAATTATAACTTCTTATCTATTCCAAAAATATTTATGAACAAAAGCTTTCACTTTACTAAGCAACAAACTACCTTTTTCTTGCTTTTTTGGCTAAAGCGAAACAATTCCTCTTCGAAAAATCACAGATACTAAATATAAATTATTTCTCACAATACCATTCGCATAAATCAAATAGCCATAATATCTAACGCTCATTTTTGAGTTATAAAGAATTGAGCATGTTTCTTTCACATTTATTTGCAAATTTTCTGCGATGGGGTATTTTGATAACATTTCACAAAAATATTTCAAATGATATTTAAAATTTTATTTTTATTAGTATTCTCTCTTTTAAACTATACTTACAATTTCATTTACTTTAGGAATGTGAAAGTTTTTGCATTAATCAAGAAGTTTTCAAACGCTGTCATTGCTGGCATCCTCGTTATTTATCTGCTGTTGTGACACCAATACGACAAGAAATTTGTGCTACTAATTCGACGTCTGAAGTTGGTATGAAAATTACTATATCAGGTTCTTTATTTCTATAAATACCCAATAAAATTTGATCAAAATATTTCTAACATATGCCTTTATTATATGTTTTTTTTTCCTTTCTGAAATATAATTAAATTAGGTTTCATAAAAAATATGGCAAACTTATTTTTATTACAATTGTACAACGATATTTCAAAGAGTACCTGCTTTTGACTACACTTGGAGTTGCTAAGGCATGTTGATGGTACATTTCTGTGGTGTCGTCAGTTACGCAATTTTAAAACCAATATGACACTAATTCATTAGTTAGATTTGATTTAGCATCCATTTACTGACAAAATAAGATTTGATTAATATCGCAAAATGCAATGCGATCTCACGTCATCATTTTGTAATGAGTTGTCATCGCCGATGAGACGCGAATTCATCATTATACATCGGAAGCCAAGCAACAATAAAAACAATGAATTCTGCTGTAAGGACGGCGATGGCAGTCTTATCCGCCAGAAAAAGTATGGAGAGGATTTTTTAGGATGCGAAAAGCGTCATATTCGTGTAGTCAAATCAAATCTAACATTCTTAAAAAAATGGTGAAATAATTAATGGACAATATTGCAATGAGTTAACCGACTCTCATTTCTAACATAGGTACTTTTTGAGCTATCTTCTTTAGATCGTTTTAACAAAATGTTTAAATTGCTTTGGATTCCTATATCAATTCTTTAATAACTTAAAAAAAAATGTATGCTTTTCTTAAAAGTGTTGTTTGAAATCTCTGCTTGTATATGAATATAGTACATCAATAAAATAATTGACTCAAAATATTGTTAATTATATATATATATTAATAAAAGTTTATATTTCAAAATCTAATAATATTCAAATTTCCATTCTCTTTTTTTTTATCCTTCTAAATTACTAGTAACTTGATTTAAGAGTGCCTACTATTTTAAATTTCATTTGATTACTTTTCATTTCATTTTTAAATTTGATACTTAGAAAAATTAAAACATCAAAGGCGAATGGTGTTTGCTTATTACAGGTTATTTTAAATACAATACTATATTTAAACGAAAAATACAGAGTTCAGAAAAAGATTAAAAAAATACAGGAGAAACCGAATCTCCTCTTTCCAACATTTCATTTTATACATTTTTAAATACACGAGGATGGCTAATATACTTTCCTATTTCAAGGTATTTACGTTACTATTTTGGATTTTAAAAGTTTGGTTCAGATATATATCAGTTCAAAAGGTACATTATCATAAGACGAATATGTAAGAAAAGTATCTGCTAATTTAATCTCTCAATTTAGTCTCTTTCTCTTTCTACATCATAATATCCGTTCAAACTTTCTGATTTTAAGTAAATTTTAAGGTTTTTTACTAATTTAAACAATAGTTCTTATTGTTTTAAAATGGAAATGTTTCTTTAAATTTAAATTAATTTCCTTGGCAAGTAACAGGCCGATGCAACTTATTTTCAGTCTTCCAGGTAGAAGATTAAAGGCTGTGACGCGTAAGTGCTCCGGTAAAAAAAATCCAACCTATAATATCCGAATCAGATTGTATCTAATTGAAGATACATATTGGATATTAATTTTTAAATTTCTATAAATGACACTTCACTAAAAAACAAATTTATATCTTTTTTCCGTTGTGATTGATCTGAACTTGAATGTTTTCATTCAACTAGTTATTAAGAAGAGACTTTAATCTTTTTAATTGATCATAATAAAATTATATATTGATCTTTAAAGGAATTAGAAATAACACATACTTAATAAACTGGTGGTATCTGAAATTTTTTGTGCTAGATAACTTTCTGTTCAGAGAGAAATGGTTTCTTATAAGCAATTGAAACACAATTATTATTTAATTTAAGAATATTTTTGTATTTAAGTTAAAAGTACATTTAAGAACGTTTTGCTAAATTTTATTTCGTTAATTGTTTTGCTAAATTTTATTTCGTTAATTGTTTTACTAAATTTTATTTCGTTAATTGTTTTGCTAAATTTTATTTCGTTAATTGTTTCGAAATCTTACATCGATTCTTTTCAGATCGTTGTTTCTTGTCTGTAGTCCATGATTCTGACAATGGTACAGTTGAATGTAATTGTCCTCCCGCTTGCAGGTAATTTCACTTAACAACTGTATTTCAAGAAATTCTGATTAAATTCAATTTCTTTCATGAATTGTTTCAAATTTCCTTCTTTATTTTCCAATACTATTATGATGCTATAAGACGTTGATGCTTGTAACTTTCTGAAGATAACTTTTAGTTCATCTTTATTAATTTTTACCAAAAATCCATATTTACTTAAAATTCAACAATTAATATACTGCTGTTTGTAGAAAATGCAACACCATGAAAGAATCATCAGAATCAAATGAAATTTAATACAGAAACGACTTGTACTGATACAAATAAATGATGAAATTTTCAAAACAAAAGAAACAAATTAAGCGTCCGAAATCAGTATTTGGTGCAGCCACCATGCGCTGCAATAAGTGCTGCTATACGACGTGGCATGGAGTCAAACAGATGTTGAATATCTGCTTGAGGAAGAGAATTCCATATCGCTTGTATGCGCAACCAAAGTTCGTCTTTGGAAACTGCAGGACGCGGATCACGAGCGAGACGCCGACCAACCATATCCCACACGTGCTCAATAGGCGACATATCCGGTGAATAAGCAGGCCAAGGAAGAAGTTGCATGCGTTGTGCTGAACAGAAGTCTCGAACAGTCCGCGCAACATGTGGGCGTGCATTATCCTGCTGAAAGATAGCTCCAGGGATGCATTGAAGGAAAGGAACGACTTCGGGCTGTAGCACTTCACGGACGTACCTGTTGCTATTGAGATTACCCTCAATTCGTATCAAATTGGATCGTCCATGATACGAAATCGCACCCCAGACCATAACTCCGGGTGTTCGACCACTATGTCGTTCAATAATACACTCAGGAAGGCAGCGTTGACCGGCATAACGTCTAACACGAACACGGCCATCAAGGGTCCACAAATTGAAGCGTGATTCATCTGAAAAGACAACTTGGTGCCAATCAGCTCGCCTGTCTCTGTGCTCAAGAGCCCACTGCCGACGCAGCCGTCGATGATTCGCCGTGAGGGGAATCCTGTATAAAGGCACCCTTGCACGCAATCCACGGCGCAGCAGACGACGACGAATTGACGAAGCCGACAATTGTACACCTGTAGCAGTAGACCAACGTGCTGCCAGCTGCCTGGAGGAAGCTGTGCGATCATTCACCGCCATGCGGAGCAGGTGTCGATCATCGCGCTCTGACGTCACCTTCTGTCGTCCAGTGCCTGTTTTTCGAGTTGTTCGGTGCTCGTCGGTCCACTGCTTCCAAACTCGCATCACTGTGGAACTGTTCCGCTGCATACGAGCTGCTATTGCGCGATAGGAAAATCCTCCTTCTCGAAGGCCGATTATCCTCCCTCGTTCAAACTCCGTAAGTTGCTTGAATTTCTTATTCTTCCGTCGTGGAGGCATACTCAGGGCTCACTAAACGTTTGCCACTAACAAATAATCATAGACTTTTTTCAACGTCCCGCTACAGCACTTTATTTATACGCTTTCAGCATCAATTCAGAGGGCGCTGCGCGCGCCGCGCACGCGCGATGGCTCTGAAACTTTATTAATTTGCATAATATCCTATAATTGACATTTGCTGCGAATTTCATTTGATTCTGATGATTCCTTCATGGTGTTGCATTTTCTACAAACAGCAGTTTAAATTAGTTTTAATATCCAATCATAGATTTAATGGGCTTATTTTTAAGTAAATAAATTGATAGTAGTGATTGCACCCCTTTAACAATTAATTTATCAATTATTTATGTATTTAAAAAAAATGTTTTTCTTTAAGAGGTTAAGTACAGCATATCAATATATATATAAGTAAATAATTCTTAATTTTTAAGTGAATGTTTATGAAACGGTTCATTTCGAAAAGTAAAAGATATTTTTATTATGTAACTCTATATTGCCATAATATAAACTTAATTAACCTTACATATCACACATACACAACAAATTTAATAATTACATTAATTCAATTACTTATTTTCAAATTTCTATAAAAAGATCGCTTGAATAGTAAGTGATATCATATATAAAAAAACTTAAAATACCAAACATTATAAGAATTTTATAGCAAATCATAAGTAAAGAATTAGACTGATAAAGGTATCCATCAATTTTATAATGTACTCTTATCTAGTATTTGTGTTTTCACTGTAAACTCACAACACTTTTTTATACTCTTATTTAATGTCATATTTTTTTCATTACTAAATTATTTTAAATTTATCACAATCTAACATTTTTCTGATAGCTTATTTTGTTCGTATTAGATTTTAAAGATATTTACAAGAGTGTGTGTTTTTTTCAGGGAAAAAGCATACCAATTAACTACATCATCCAGTCAATTAAATCAAGATTTCTTCCGAATGGTGAAGAAAGCCAAAACATTGACAACAAAGGATGGAAAAGTTTCAGTAACGAATTCAGATCTTAAGTAGGGTTTATTATTTACTTTTTTTAAAAAATTATACTAGCGTTTCTTACTATGTTATTTTGTAATAATACAAAAACTTTAAAAGACATAAAGGTATGATCAACTTATCAAAGTTGTGTGCTAAAATTCCCATTAGCCTTCCACATACACAAACACATACGCAATAATATTAAAAGTGCTTAGAATGACATAATTAAAAAAATTGAAATGGAGTATATGTTGCTTATATATATATATATATATATATATATATATATATATATATATATATATATATATATATATATATATATATATATATATATATATATATATATATATATATATATATATATATATATATATAATTATATAATCAGTTAAATACGCTTTCACTAATTTAAACACATATTCCAAAAGTATAAGTTATCCCAAACACAGACTTCTCATAGAACATTCATTACATCTACAGAGAAGCAATGAAAATCTTATGTACTTTTGTAGACGCAATGGATATCTGTACAATAATTTTGGAATATATTTATAAAACTTTGATTGGATTTTTGGCATAAGCAAATAATTATTTTGGAATCAGAAAATAGTTATATAATTAATTGTTAGTTTTAGAATGTTTCAATTCAAAAACTTTATCAAACAACCAACACTTTTCCAGCAAAAAAGCTTCTTCAACATACGATTACTAAACATTTAATTCGTCTGAAATGCACAAATACTAGATATTTAAAGCAGGTTTATTTTTAATGTTTTATAAAACAACATATAAGATATGCAATAATTTAATCGACATCAATAGATGAAAATGACTTCAAATTTAGCAAATTGTGTTAAATATATGTGAAATTACACTGTTCTATAGAATGTGAAGCTATAGTTGAATTCTATATAATATTTTAATATCAGTTTAACGAATATAAAAAAGTAAACTTAAAAAAATTATTTCTTAGTTATTCATAAATCTAATATAGAACGTTTATATTCTAGATGTTACTTTATAATATAGCTATACTTTATAATACAGCCATCCATATAATGTATAATAGCACAAATTTCATGAAACTCAAAACATTTTGTAACTTGAATTAAAAATTCTTCTTAATTCATTGCATCAGTGTTGAGTTCAATATGAATATTAATATGCACTCCTGTTTAAGAAAAAAGCAATACAATGAAGAAATAAGACAAGTGAGTTAAAATTGAGAGCAAATGAAAATAATATTTTATTCAAATAATTAGAAATTCAGAGTCATCATGCAAGCATTGGCTGAACATTGCACTCTGAACTACTGGTTTTGAAGTTTAAATTAAGGTGTAATGGTTATATGCCAGGGGTAAACACTGCAAGAGATACAACTATACCTCAACAACGATATAGGACGTCAAAGGAGTAAGTACCGCAATTTGAACGGAGACTATTAATTTATTTGTGAAAGATTTTCTTTTCGAGCAATAGTAGCTTATAAGGGTGTTATGTTATGGTAGCGATGTGATTTAAAAGCAATGAGTTCAAGAGAACTGGACATGTTGGAAATTGAAGTTAAAAAATAAAATCAGCGTAAGGTGATTCACACCCTATTCGCGTGCCAGTGACTGACCGTACTGACGTCTCGATAGTTACCATATCATTGGAGCATTCAAACAAGTAAATCACTGTGTTCTCCAGCAATTGATTGGAGTCAGCTGCATATTGGATGACGTGAAAGAGTTCCTATGTACAAGATTCCCCTCTTGATAAAGCAACTTGCAGTTTCAATGGGATCGTAAACAAAGTCACTCGTGACCAGTTTTCAAAACACCTCCTCCTCCAATGAATTCTGCCTTCATTTGGCAATACAATGGTATCCACATCCGCATTAAACGCTTTACCGGTGAACTCCAACCTCCATAGTGCTTTACTTAAAGTCATATTTTGCGAACGCCAAGCGAGATGACGAAGAGTGCCATTGAGTATCATGGACAATCTTAATCGCTAAGAATTATGGGTAATTTCAACAGCAACCAGTATAGCAGAAATGTTTCTATCAGAAGTCATTTGCTTCGTTTAAAGCATTCCTGGAGCTGTTCTTAAACAGGAAACTGCTCGTCCTCATATTTATTAATATTCAAATTTACGTTTCAACACAACAGATACAGCTTCTTCTTTGGCCTACCTAATCTCCAAATTTCAGCATATGGGTGTTTTTATCCATCGATGTTGTGTCCGAAATTTATTCAAATAAGCATTGGGTTGAAATAAAAGAAATCCGAAATGTTCGAGTACTGGTTCAAAATCCAGATTCGATGCGCCATTAATTTCAGTGGACAGTGGCTTCTTGAAATGTTGATTTTTGACATGTCACACAGTGTTTTTTCTTCGTAAATTTAATTGTTTATTTGTATCAATACAAATCATATGTGGAATACATTTCATTTAATTCTTATGAGTCTGTCATAGTATCAGAATTTTTATAAAAACAAGTATATTTTTATCATAGGAAATATAATGTAATATTTTATTTTCACTTTCACATTAACGATAAATATTAGGTAAACAGCTAAATGAATGAGCGTATGAAATGAACGAATTAGACTATCATTTACCTGAAAAGTATGTGTTAGTAAGTCACTTTATTTCCTTTCATTAAATGATGACCAGCAAGTCCTTGAGGTTTACACTAACAAACATAAAAGGTAATATATTTATGAAATTTTTAAAACATATTGCGATACTTTAAATTATATATTACATTTATTAAAAATTATAGTATTCTATAGAAGGGTATGGTTTAACTTGCTTTCCAAAACTCGTCAATATTCTCACAAACAGAATGAAAATGCTGACAAGCTTTAAAAGCAAGTAAACAGCATTTGGTGTCTAACCAACAAACTGAAATATCTTCTTTACTCGCATAAGAAATCGATATTTTATTACTTTGATATAAAATTTATAAATTTATTTCCATATAAGATTAAAAAACATTTTATACATATTTTTTTAATTATTCTGAACATTATATATATATATATATATATATATATTAAAAAATAATATAATTAATTCCTTATTCAGAGAAATAAAACTCATTTCTACCTTTAATATTTCAATTCGATTTGTTGCATTACAGTTTAATAAAGGTGTATTTAAACTTAAGAAAAAATTAACTAAAATGGAATAAATACTTCAAATATTCAATTGTAAATTAAATCTATTTACTTCATTTCTTTATTCACTGAGTCTAAATAATTAATTTTGAGACATGTTCTTTATTTCGGGTAAAACTTTGTTTTTTCTAATACTGTACTTTTCTAAATGATTATTAGTTAATAAAAGTTTCGTAAGCTTTTATTATTTTATTCCTTAGAATTTATTTAATATTTTTTACAACTGTATTCGTACATTTAAAGAGCATCTATAGATTTTCAGTAATAACAAAATTAATTGCTATTTACTAATGGTTTTCTAAGTAAAACTTTGATAAATAGCAATCTTTTCTAAACATAAATGCATTTTCTGTTTTAATAAATTAGCAGATACTTTTAAAGTAACTTGGAAACTGACGCTACTGAATAAATCAACAATTTCTTTCAAGTTGCATGTTTGAAAGGAGAACAAGGAAACAAATTATTATAATTTAATATTCAATAATTTTGTGTATTTATCATTTGCAAATTTTCATTAAATAACTTGTTATGCTTCGTTCAGTTACGTATTGCTTGTATAAATTTATCATTATTGATCATGGATCGTAAATCGTGACACATCTTCAGGCGTTTTCATCTATCTTGAAGAAGGTCGAATGCGTGTTTGTCTGGTGTCATCTGGCGATATTCATGGTGAAACTTATTGAAGACATTTTTTCAATCAAAGAAATATATTGATTGCCAACCGGAATTGCCAAACATAGTTTCAAGTCTCGTGTCTTGCGTTCCACAGGAATTCTCTTTGGATGGCTCACTGAATTAGATTTTTTGAATATGTTTGGCACAATAAACTTAAGCATCGACAATAAGTTGTGTATCATTGCCCCAATAAATCGATGATTTATAAACCATATCAGAGAAACTTCCTAACTTTGAGAAAGCATTCTTTAACTATACTTGTCTTAAAGAGAAACGTTTATATGCATCTAAAAGCACAGTCCTCAATTATGAAAGTGCATCCCATTCCATTATCATTCAGGGAGTCGACAAAAAGATCAATGAACATGTTCTTACAGATAATATTCTACTGATTTTAAAGAACAGGTATTTGCCAAAGTTTAAGCTTCTGTTTTGAAGCCTTATATTGTATACATTCAGAGCAAGATTTTATATAATGGGTGAATATTTCCTGTCTCCACCCTATAGAGGAGAAAAATTATACGAAAATATGTGCCTTATCTTCGGATGGGAGAAACGATAGAGCTTCATAGTACTATTTAAGAAAAGGATTTTCAGCTACAAAAAACATAATTATTTTTAAATATTTTTCTTCTTTTCAGATCCTGGTCTTTCAACTGTTCTGATCTTAAAATCACTGGCTGTCTTGTAGAAAAATCAATCATTTCTGTTTCTCAAATAATCTTATTTTCCTGCGAACAATGGGTGGCACAGCACATTCAGTAAAAACATTTGTTCAAGAATATGTCTTATCTGGGTGTATAATAGCAACTGAGAAGACCATAAAGCTAATCCTAAGTTTGAGAATTGGGTTACCATTTCAGAGATTGGCGATCAGTAGCGAAAGATTATCTCTGATCCTTCAACATAACCTCAGGACTTATTCAAAGGTTAAGTCACAATAAGTGTTTAATTCATTAGTGAAATAATTCTTTCAACCGGTGCGTTAATAGTCGGTTGGTAGCATATAACTGGACATTCGTTCTCTCCATGCCTTTGTAAGAGAAGGTAGCCCCATATCATTCCATGACATACTTGATTGTTATAGGCAATTTCTATCAACTATCTATAACAGATTAAAGGACGCTTATCCCTCCTTTACAATTTAGAATGGTTGTTTGCGGATTGGATTTTTTCTAGCAAATAAGAAGCCTTAATGTGTTGGTGTAACGAAATAATTTATGCTAACTTTACTGCTTTTACTCACAGTAAACCTGAACCAAATATACTCAATACTTTAATAACTTAAGATCGAACCATTAAAGATAAGTTCAATACTACACTTTATAAAATTCCTAATACAAAATAAATATTGA
>BMAW01101755.1:484886-506042 GCA_019974015.1 Nephila pilipes | reverse complement strand
CTAATACAAAATACAAACATTGCAAAATTTACAACAAAATTTATATTAAAATATTAATTAATCAAAAATTATTGCAAAACAGACAATTACTAAATACACCTCATTTTATCAATATTCTACAGTAGCAGTTTCTATGAAACACACACACATATACATATGTGTGTGTATGTATATATATATATATATATATATATATATATATGAACATCATGCTATGGATCCTATGCTATTTGAGAAAATGTTAGCATAACATGAACATTATGCTAACATTTTCTCAAATAATGGATGAATCATTAGCACAGCAGAATGTTGTTTCGTTCTCAATAGGAATAATTAATCACACTTAATGCGACTGAAAAAATTTCAAATACCAATAAAATTAGTTTTACTAAACATGTATAAAAAAAAGAAACAAATAAACAAGCAGTTTCACTATGAAACCTTAAAACATTCCTGATTATATTTCGAAAACAACTTTCTCAAAAATGAATAATAACAATGAGCAATTTGATTTCGCAGTTACTTTCTTTAAAATTTATAAAAGCAAAACTATTCATTGATGGCAGCACTTCTTTTTTTTTTATTCATTCCAAATCATTGAAGAAAAAAAAAGAAAAGAAAGGAAATCTTCATTAAAATTTTGCTACTCTGATTCAAGCAAAACGAAAACATTCTATCGCTATCAGAAATAACAAAAGAAAAAAAAAATGCTTTCATCGCTCTGTTATGTATTTCTCATCAGTATTCATGAAACACGAAGCAAAATTGTCACTTTTACAAGTGAGCACTTTTCAACTTTGCTGAATAAACTGAAATCAAGGTCACTTACATCTATTTTTCAAAGTGCTTTGTAAACGTTGCTCATTTCGTTTTAAAACAATATGCTAACATGTCATAATTTCTCTTTAAATCAATATTTATTAAAATTTCAATATGAAATTAAGAATTCAGCAATGATACAAAAATGCTCAGTAATTTTTATTATTTTTGGACTATATCCAAGAAACAGTATTTTCAAGAGTTTTTTTTTTTTTTTCCTTTCTTTTGGAACTAATTTGATGTACTGTTACCCTTTTTTAATTTGTTTGACTACCATTAGTTTCGAATCCAAGATGGCCGCTTATCACTAAAAATACAGGATGTGAAGAAAAGAAATTGCTGATACTTAAACATAACATCAGTTAAAATACATTAGAATTATATACATTACAAAAAAGGTGAAAAAATAAAACAACAATAATTGTATTACACCATTCGAGAAAAATAATGCTGAAAATATGAGTAAAGGTGGAAATAAAATAAAAGGAATTTATAAATGTCGAAAAATATTTTTTTTTTAAAAGAAAAAAAAAAGGAAGAAGAATGGTGCTTAAAAGATCGAAAATAAAATTTTGAAATCAAAAAGGCAATTAAGATTAAGAAGAAAAAATTACTTGACGTAATGTGGATTGTGAAAAAATTATGAAAAGCTATGAATTCGATTCCGCGACTAACCCGCCTAAAATAATATGTCAATCAGCTCAATCAATGGAACGTATTTCTTCCAAGAGTTTGATAAAACGATCCACATTTATTGAAAAATAAATTTTCCTAAATATGTAGGATGTGAGGTAATCTTCATATCTTCCTCGTCGAGTGTATACAGGCGAGGCTTTGAAGTGAGACCAGATACTTTCTGTGGTATTTGTATGAGCGCCAGTCTCAGAATTTACAAATTCGAGCTAATGATAAGTGTTCAAAATCTCTTTAACTACATTTTCAATAATCTGAAATAGCCGTTGTCCCTGATTCGATCCACAATCCAATAAGGCTGGGAAGTATTTTCTCCAATCTGCCATGTACTGCAACAATGAAACAGTGCCCTGAATCGTGCTCTACACCATCGAAAACCCATTGTCCTTCAACCAAATGACCTCGGTTATATTTCCTCTTCCCAATTTTGCTCTCGTCAATTCCGGTTGTTTGTTTTTTTACCCTTTCTTCCATCTTCTCTATGTTAATCACAATAAAATCGATTATTACACCGAATACATAGTTGCGCCAATCAGCACAGCTTTGGAAAATATTCCAAATGAATTCCATCAAACGATTAACGTTTAAAACATTCGTTAATCAATATCAAAGTAATGGAAGTTAGTAATTTGCTACGAGTAAAAAAAATAATTATGTCTAATAGATTTATAAGCTCGGCAACGCGATTTTGCACTGTAAGATCCGTGTTACAAAAAATCGTCTTTTCCGATTTCAGAATCTTCTTTTATTTGCATACAACTTTCATATCATTTGCACATTTAATAACGGCCAAATGAATTAAATCTTGATTAAGTAAACAAAAAAATTAAGAAAAAAATTCTAACTCGTAGAAAACAACATCGACCAGAAGTGAGAATTTGGGTAATCTTTTTGACCATAATAATTAAAAGCAGAGATCCCATACTCTGTTCAAAAAGATCTTGGCACTCACTAATAAGTGCTGCTATATCCATAACTCTAATTACGTAATGACGAAAGCAAAAAATATCTATAAAAGTATCTAAAATAATGGCACGAAGCCTACCGCTTGTTAATGAAAGAACAAAACATTCGAATTGGAAAATGGTTTTAAAATTCAAAATAACCACTTCAAAGTCAGCAAAGTTACCGCAAGAAAAGCAATAATCACATTCTTAATCACTATAACTAGCACTGTTAAACAATGTAATTATGCAACAAAAAAAAAGGAAAAGTAACAAAATAACGGACGTTAAGACACATACTCAAAACAAATCAGGATAATCATATTGTAACATGGTAATGTTATCGTGCTCAACTTGAGGAAGCTTACAACTATCTAATTCAAAATTCCGCTACAGAATGATACCAAATTAGTGCCTTTTTTCTTGTTCAGACACTTTTATTCACTAAATTTATCCTTTATATTCTAGTCTCGTATTATTACCTCTCATAATAAACAGATTTTCCTCCGATGGTAACAAAAAAACACATCATCTCAATTACTAAGCGAGAATTAAGAGCACTAATTTTTCTCTCTCGTTCAAGTTCACTATTGTCGCACAAAAACTGGCACTTCTCGAAAATCGGTTTGGCACAGATTAAAAGGTGTTTTACTCTTGACAACTATGAGAGAGATCGAGCTACAACTCTTCCATAGGATTGTTCAATCCCATTCCGGAACACTGCAGGATTACTCTCCTCTTTTGGGCTGTAACAGTTATCTTATGGGTAGTAACATCAAAATTCTCAAAGCCTCACATCTTCGGAATAACCTCCAGTTCAAACTACGATCGAATACCGTTTCTTTCCATCCAAGGTTTCGAATAAATTTTGAGACCACAGTAGCCTAGTGGTCATGGTCGTGCACTCGCTGCCTGCGGTTTTCGTTGAGTATGGGGTTCGAGCCTATAGATCAGTAAAAATCAACTTTGTAGCCGGGACTGATGCACGTTAAATCTGTCATGGCCCAAACTCCTCCCGTTGGTGTGGTGTCGAAGTTAGGAGAGAGCGGGTGCCAGCTCAGGTGTCGTCCTCGTCACTTGACCGAGATTCAGAATCATCAGTTCCGTCGGCAATAGCCCTCATGTTGCTTCTAGTGCGACGTTAATGAAATCGATCCAATTCGAACAAAGTTTCGTTGCATCGAGGCCCAGATTTGGTCAGTCACTTTATTTATGGTAATCATGGATTTCAACATGGGGGAAGGCTAGCTAATGTTTATTTGTAAAACTTTCCCTTCTGACTAATTAAAAATATATATATTTATTTATAATCTTCGATAATCACAGGAGAAAATGATGCACATCATGCAATGCTCGTTCTTTATTGTTTAATTTTATCGCCCTCTTTCAGTCTAATATAATAGTCAATAATTACAAACCTCCGATCAAAGATTTGGAAAAATTCGACAAAAAAATTCATTAAGACTAGGAAATCCCGCTCTCTCTGGAATCACATCTAACTTAAATATCTTAGATGATGATTTAAATATGAAGTCTTAGCTTACCAAATCATTCGTTCTGATTCCAACATTTCTCACTAACAGTAGCTTTGAAACTTAAAAGTAAGTCTTCTGTCCAAAAGACTCTTTACGATATTTCAATCTTATTTACTCATAACTATCAGCTTGCAGTTATCCTCTATCTCCCTTCTTTTCCCATGAATTCTATTTCATTTATGTATCATTATTTCTTGTTCAATTCACTTCACTTCTATCTTCATCTAATTTACCTAATCACGCTTCATTTTGATTTGGAAGAAATTGTTATTTCATACAATTTCACAAATTAATATAAAATCTCCAAGTTATGAGGGTTGCATAAAATAATACACGCAGTCTCTTGATGGAGCTGAATTCTGCGCATGGACTCAGAGAGAACTCAGAGTGGTATAAAAAGCAGAAGGTATCATCGGAACGCATTATGACTATGTGAAAGTTAGATTATCGCTACAGGTCAAATTGATGCCTCCAAACGCAGTCAACATGCAGCCGTGCATTTTTTAGCTGCGGAAAATAAGAGTCTGGCTCAGAATTATCGTCATTAGAAAAATGTGTTTGAGAAAAGGGATGTCTCTCGCGCTTTTCTAATAGTGCAGTTGAGATCCCGCCCGACCCGGGCGTCCTCTTGTGCCATCACTAAATTCAAATATTAAATACTACGACACAAATAATTACAAAACCACCAAAACAACTTTTTCACAATTTATTAGTATATATTTACTATGACACAGATGACTACGCTCTCCAGGGTAAGCTTTCTAATATCTTAGTTCAATCCACCAATAGTAATCTAACAGACACTTACCAACAGTCTTTCCTCGACTGCAACTCAGATTCTGGAACAACTGCTGAAAACACTAGGCCAAATCTTTCTCGAGTAATCTTTACTCGAACCTTCAATACTAGTCTTTAATTCCTCCTTTCTTTTATCTAGCACTTCGGCTTCACCTCATCTCACCTACAACGCCTCCCTGATCCTCCTTCAGATGTAGTTTATATATTTCCAAACCTAACACTTCACTTCATTCCTAACTGCTTTACATACTAACTTTATGTATCACGTTTCATTTTTGGTTGGGCAAAGGTTGTTTAGTGAAAGCAATCAATCTCAATTGAAAGTCCCCAAGGTTAGTGAAGAGAAACCGCGAATAGCCCAATGTCACACAGTGAATTTAGTAAAGGACAAACAACACGGACGATAAGCCTCGATTAGGTCAAGCGGCCTGGGTCATGAACCAAAGTACAATTACAGAACTTTTCAATATGCTGGGCAGTATCGTTTAATCTCAACGCGTGAGTTAGTGGCAGCACCGTCTATCAGTAGAGAAACTGTTTCACACACTTCTTCATGAAAGCTTAAGCTACCAGACTACTATATATTTGAACCATTTAATAAAACCCTAAAAAAGATTGCAATTTTCAGATGATAATGCGCCGTTAAAAATGGTTTCATAGACAATCACGGAGGCTTTTTACCTGAGAAATTCATTTCGTGAACCACTGAGAAGCCTGTATAAATCTGCAAAGGAACTATGAATAGCCATTGTGTTCCTTTCGTATTTATCTTTATTCTGTTTATTTAAAACTCTGCTGGCATTAAACTCTTCGTCATAGCGACAGCAGTCCTACATTCATTTGAGTGACCCTTATATAAAAGGTTCCTTAATGAAAACCAAAATATCCTATATACATTTCTCAGTAATGTTATGATCTTGAATATTGTACAGAAAGCACTCATTGTACGAAAGAGATTAAATTTAACCTACCCTATTTCCATAACTTAATCTACTTTTAAGGCTTTTCTTTTATGTAAAACTATAAGTTAAATAGATTTAAAAAAAATCTAAATACACTAAATTTTCTTAATAATTTATTGATATGAAACGTTTTTTTTTTTTTTTTTTTTTTTTTCATAAAAACTAGTGAAGAAATGATTACTTTCATTCAGAAATTAAAAAAGTAAAAATTACTTTAAAAATATATTAAAAAGTAGAAAAGAGAGAATATTTTCAATAAAAAGTTTGAAATTACTAAAAATGCGTCTAAAAATAAACGCATATGAATAAAAATACGAATTATTTTGTTCTGAATCATATTTTTTTCTCAAATTTCCTTTTTACTTTAGCTACATTTTAGAAAAAGAATTTCACAATATCGAATATTTGATTAAAATTGTATGATAATTTGCTGATTTATATCATTTTTAAAAATATGCATATGAATTGCGCTCAATAATTTATTTTTTAGCTTCACTTTGATGGGAGTACAGATCTTTTACAATTCATTTTTTGTATCTCACGTGAATGAAACTGCCATATATAGTGTAAGTAAATATCAATTATACTATCATTTAAAATATGATTCTTTTTTAAGTCTTTCGTATTAGTAAAATATTTTATACAGTAACTGAATTTTTATTACAATTTTGAATTAATTTTATGTTCAATCAAAATAATTTTGAATTAATTTTATATTCAATCTATGTCAATAAAAATAATTTGTTTTTTTAAATTCAGAATAACTGTAAAATGAAACAGAATATTACTAAAATATTTCTCTCCATAAATTAAATTCAGGAAATTCTTCTTCTACAAAAAATTTATTCCAGCAAAGTATTGCTTTGAATTTTCTTTTCATTCTACAAAAGAGTTTCGTTACTAAAATAGAAATAAGCACGTAATTCCTCACTTTGGTTTCAATTCAATTATATTTATTTAAATAAAAATATGTACGTTTTATTAAAATATCATTGGACTCTTATTATTCATTTTTCTATATTACTTTAAAATTACTGTTATTCATATGTAAGCATGTTATTTACAAATAATTAATATAATCTTTTGACTTTCTGTTACTTAAAAACTGTGTCGATATTATTATTTAATATAATTTCAATCATATCGCTAGTAATGCTTTATTTTAATCTTTATGGTAATTGTATACAAATGATTATTTGCATTAAAATATATTTGTAGGGAAATGCTTTAAATAACTTATTTTTTGAATTTTCTTCCAAATTTCAACACAACTACAATAACAGGAGAAAAAATTTGATTAGATTTGCGTTATCAAAAATTGAACTCGAACATTATTTTGAATTTTTCAGCCTTTGATTAGAACATTTATAAATATAATTTAGAAATTCATTAAGTAAATCTATGAAAGCTGTGAAGTTATGAAAAACGTAAATCAATTAATAATTTTGAGATATTTTTATGTTATAAATTAATTCTAATAAATATGAATAAAAATAATATCAATTTTAAAGCATTGTGTTTTGTTACTTCAACTTTATTTCGTGTTACAATTCTACAAGTTATTTTTAACACATAATACAGATCAAGTCAGATATTCATAGTTACTAAAACAATTTTCTTCGACAAAATTGTACGATACTTTAATGAAGTGGAAAAAATTGTTTTTAATACATCTGAGCTAGTGATTTAGTATTCTTATGAAAAAAAAATTCTAAAATGCTAAAATATTCAAAACTATTGGTTAATGAGCTACTTACAGAACACTTATTAATCAAATTGGAACTGGAAACAGATATGTGTCAGATGATGTAATTTTTACGTTAAGCAGCATTTAAATTTTATTTCATAAATTTAATTACAATTCTGAATTAGCGAAACTGCTTTGGCATCAATTTCCTTATTTTGGGATGTTATGGAAGTTAGGAAAATGGAATGGCAGTTCACGTCATCCTTGTCACTTGACCATAGTAAAATTCATGGAGATTCATCATAGGTATACCAGTGTTACTTCTAATTGTAGAATTAATAAACTTGAAAATCTGAGGAATAATATTTTTGAGCTTCAAAACCATTGGAAATTACACTAGCCAATAAATGTCAATTAATAAGTAATAAATTTAGTATTTTAACACCAGGGTTCTTGAAATTAGAAGTTTGAGGAATAATTCCCGAGATATTATTTCGAAACCTTGTAATCAAAAACAAAAAATTTGAAAAACTAGTGATTTTTTAATGAAATAATATTTCAAACGTATTTATTTTATTTCAATGCAATTTAAAGACAAGAAATTATCATTTCATATAAGCTACAACAAATTGTTTCAAAAAAAAAAATAACATAATTCATAAATGATACACATTTTTTGTAAAAAGTTTTTGATCCTTCGTTAAACTGATTTATTCTACAAAATCATTTAGACTATACTTCAGTTTACAAAATATTGATTTGATGGCAGGCATTACTTTCCAAATTCTGTTTTATAATACTTTTTGTAAAAATTATATTTCAATAATTTTATAAGAATTTGGGAAGAATACTTATAATTTTTCTGTTTTACAGTGGGAGTCTTTAATTGCAAACATCGGAGGCAATATGGGCTTATTTCTAGGATTATCTCTTGTTACTATTGTGGAACTTTTTGAATTTTTAATGCAGATGATAACTAAGTTGATTCGTCCAAAAAACACAGATGGATACAAATCTAAAACATATGTCCAGAGTTTCTAATTTATTACTACTTTCTGTAAAATATCATTTTCTTTCAGGATTTGAATGCAGAATAAAAATTTATTTGTGTATATATTTCACATTGTACTTCATAATTTATACAAACATATAAGAAACTATTAAGAAATGTTTTATATTGTGCTTCATTTTCTACCATTATTTTTAAATTTATACATTTTATCTTTCTTTATGATTCCAAAAATCTAGAGAAATCAAATTACTTGAACACATTTTTCTTCTTTTTCGTAGTTATTCATTGATGATACATTAAATAGAAACATTTACACATTTTCGTAAACTTTTTCAAAAAAAAAATCCAATAAAGTTACTTTATACAGATATCTTGAAAGAATGCTTATAAATTTAATATCATAACAATGAACCAGTTTAAGAACGAGAATGTTCAATAAATAATCTATGAAAAACATTAAAATTATTTTAAAATCTTAAAATATTATAATTTAAAACCAAATAACGATAGTTTTCAACATAATGCATAAACTGTTATTAAAATTAAATGCGTGAATTACTAAAAGTCCAAATGACGAAAAAAATAATTATGTAGTTTTAAATATACATAAGTTAAGAAAAAAGTTAAGCATATACATCATAAACGAGTATAAATAGGTACACCTCTATTTAAGGGACAAAATGTCTGGTCTTGTGGATATATTTTTGGGAGGTATTATTGTGTGTGTGTGTGTATGTGTGTGTGCATGAGAGTTATGGTACAGTTCCTTATTACAACTTAAAATAATCACAAGAGGGATACATATTCTTATTTGTTATTCTTAAGACTTCTCTACATAGTCATCTTTCAGAAATATAGATTTTTCTCATGGTTTCTTAACCTTTTGAAGGCTGTTATTGTAGAAAACAAACTGCATCGTATAGTGTTCCCATCCGCTCCGGACAATGATTCAGAAGCAACTGCTACGCAGCACTGGTAATGCTACCCGTGAGGAAAGAGAAAGAGAGTTTTTATACGAGGTAGTCGAAGGTTCGATATATAGTATGGAAGCAGCAACAGTTAGCCTCCCTGAGAGTGTTACAAACTTTTTTGGCCTGGAAATATAAAGTTTTTGTTACGTTTTAAATGTCACAATTCATTCCATTATATCTTCGAACCAAAAGCGAACATTACACTAGCGTTGTTTACCAGGATATACTGAATTTTGCGTCCGATCGGGATTCAGTGAACTTTATGAAAAACAATTAATTGTTATGACCGATCCAAGTATATTCCGTACGGGACAAATATATCCCGCATTTTCATTTCGCATATAGAGAAGTCCCAAACTGCTCAACGGGAGTGTCACCTCTCAAGTTCATGTATGGACGAACAGCTAGAGGTCTTCTTAGCGTGTTAAAATCATGCTGGTGTGGCAATATTGCCATAGGAAATAGGAAAATCCGTGGTGGACTACTTTCAAGAACAAAAGATCAATTGAGAGAGAGAGAGAGAGAAGGTGGCATTGAGAGAGAGAGAGAGATTGCCTACGGAAGACAAGAAGCTTATGCAAAATATTTCAATCATAAAGCTCGTTCTGAAAGCTTTGAAATGAGTGAAATAATATATTTATTGATACCTGATTCAACGAACAAGCTGTACAAAAGCGGCCCTGTAGAGATAATTGTGTTGAATCCTCTTCACTCACTTAATCACCTTTTAGGTAGAATCATTTTCTATCACTTAAATAGAGTGATAGAAACATTTAGAGTTGTCATGTTAATAAAATAAGTAGGTATTAATAAAGAGTACGGACAACATCTGAAGATGATAAAGAATTTGGTGAAGTTCTTCCCACTCCCGTTTCTCTGAGACCTGAAATGAAAGATTGTTTGAAGCACATTGGAAGGTAACGGAGAAAATAAATTGCTAGAATTGTTAAGGAAGTGCCAAAAATTTTTCACGGGCAATGTAAACATTGCTAAAGTTGGCTCTCATAAAGCCACTTTAAAGTTGAACGTCGAACGTAAGAAACCATTTATTTACAGAATACTGAAAGCACTGAAGGGAAAAGTCGATCAACTAATCCAAGAGTTGTCTGAATAACTCACCGTCAAATGTACAGATTTAAAGTTATGAGTTTTGGATTGAAAAATGATCTGCCACTTTTCAACGGGTAATAAATAAAGCTCTTGCTCCTCATAGAAAATTTACCCGTACATGTTATAGATGATATTACCATATTTTCAAGAAATTTCAGTGAACATTTGCTGCATTTGGACATTATTTTATCGAGATTGGAAGAATTGAACTTCACAATGAACCTTAAGAAGTGTCAAATCGTAAAACCCCATATGAATTTTTTAGGACACGTTGTAGATTCATGTTGATATCAGCTTCATCGAGAAAAAGGTGAGTGAGGTAAGAAACTTAGTATCTCCTATGAATAAGGAGGAGTTACGTAGTATTCTCGGTTTATGCAATTATTATCGCAAGTACATTCCCAAATATTGAGAGCTTGTGTATCCCTCACCGAGTTAAGGAAAAAGAGAGTCTCCGACAATATCTCATGGACTAACAAACATGAAAAAGTGTTCAAAAAATTGAAAGAGGTGCTTGCAGATGCCCTTTCTCTGTATATTCCTGTGACTCTCCAACCGTACATCACTCATTCTGACATTCCGTCAGTAGGTATTGCTGCGTGTTTATCCCAAAAGTTGTATGAAAAGATTTACCTTATATATTTTGAAAGTCAAAAATAGATGAAAGCTTAGCAAGTTTGTTTAACCATTGAGCGGGAGGCATTCGCAATTGTATGGAGCTTGAAAAGGTTCGAATCATGGGTGTCGGCACTGAAAATGAATTTTACATGGATCATAATCCACTCCCGTTTTTAACGAAATGTGCTCCACTGTCGCCTAGACTACAAATATGGGCATTCTCTATGCAAATATTTAATATAATTTTGAAACTTTAGAGATTGAAAATGACCCATGCAGAGGTGTTACCACGCTTAGTGTTAACAATGTCGGTATTACTGAACATATGATTGTTCCCTGGATTTCTTTACTTACATATTGATACAATTTCATGTGTTCCTACCATTCTTTTGTAGTTAGAGTATCTTATTAATTTGAATCACATTTTGAAATCATGTAATATATAGTAATTGATGTCTTATAATGAGTATGATTTTTGATAATTTGAAATATGTAGTAGTGCACGTTCGCGCATTTAAGTATTATTTCTTTTTATAGTAACTTATTGTACATATACAGTTAATGATTACGAACTAATTTTGTTTTCTGTGAATATTCTGAGTATTAATTTTTAGAGTTTCAGTTTCTGAGTTATATTTGTATGAAAATATATATTTGTAAGTGTCAGAGCTTGGTGGGGAGAAATAGTGTTCCCATCCTCACCTGGCAATCATTCAATAGCCTCCACTACATGGAGAGGTAATACCATCCATGAGGAGTGAGGAAGATAGTTTTTTTTACGATGCAGTCAGTGGTTCGGTAGCAGGAGAGCAGCAACTGTTGATCTTCCTGGGATTGTTACAAGCCATTTGGACCGAAAATAAAAATTTTGTTACGTTTTAAATGTCGCAATTCTTTTTTTTATCTTTTATCCATAAGCGAACATTACATATTTAATACCACAGTTTGACCTCTTAAATTATGTCATTTGTGTTGTCAAATTTCCACTCTCGCAATGGGTTTTTAAGTTCTGAGATTAAGAAACGGTTGCTATAGCGAGATCGGGAGAATAGGTCGGATGTGGCAAAATTTGAAAACCACTTGGTTTGATTCCTCAAGCGTTTCTTGAGATAAATGCGTAAATGCTTTGTCGGCTAGAAAAGGAACGCATTTACTGATCATTCATTTTGAATCAGAGCATCGGCCTATTTTGTTCAGCAATAAGCAATCATAGGTACCATCAATGGAGTCTATTATTTCACACTGACTCTTCTCCTAATTGCCTGTTAAGATGAATTTACAACAGTAATAAAACACAGACACCATGACTTTCTCTTCAGATTTCCGTACCAAAATCTTCTTGTGGGGAAGGGAGTTGCTATTTCCCTTCTTGCTCATTTCTTTGGTCTCTGAGTCATAGATAAAAGCTAGATTCATTCGTAATTGCCAGGAGAGACAAAAACAAATCCTCTTTCTATTGCTCCAAAAGATTCAACATATTCCTTGATAAATCAATCCCCGTATCTTTCAGAAAAAGAGTTCAAATAGTGAAACCCAACGTGCTGACATTTTTCACATGTGCAGATCTTCGTGAACAATTTTGAACACATTATTGTAAAAAAGGACCAGTTTCACATTCATGATCATTTGAATGTTTGTTCTTCCGTCTAATAGGAATAAGTTCTCCACTTTCTCCAATGTGGTAGCAAAGTCCGTGAATGATGATCTTCCACTTATTGGATCGTCTGTGGGGCACATGTAAGCAATTTAAAATTCTTTTTCCACCTCACAGCAGTGCCATATGATAGGAAACCAATTATGTACACAGCCTTTTAAAAGAAAGAACCAATATGTAATCTTTGAAATGAAGGAACTTGACCTTTTGAGGAAGGGCAGTCGCAGTCGCGACCAAAAAGAACAGTATCTTAAAGGACGGGGTTGGTCGAGAAATCAACCACGGAATTCCTTCCCCTCACAACAGCTTTCGGAACGCGGTAGAGCTCGGTAATGTCAATCTCTTTACCACCCCTTATTGTATTCGGAGGTTTTAGTGATAGACCGCTTTTGTACACGCTTATCGAATAACCCTTTTTTCCCCCCATTTTTGTCCCAGTCTGAAAGAGCAAAACAAATCATTCCTTACATCGTCAACTTTACGAGCGTTGTTTCTTTCTCTTTGAATTATCTAAATTTATTTTGTATCAAATTGGGTTTTAAAATGTCAAAACGCAAAGGAGGACTCACCACAGAAGAAATTAAAAAACTCTTAAATGATTTGGAAGACAAAATGTTTGATGATTCTGATTCTGATTGCGAATTAGAAAATGAAGGTCAGGATTTGGACCAATCTTTTCTTTTGAACCCTATTTCTGAAGATGTTTTTTCACACGAATCGGATGAAATTGTCTGGGATAAAGCTCAATCGACTCATAAAGCAAAAATCTTGCAATTTAACTGATTGAATAAGTTGAAGGAGCCGCTGAACTGTGTATCGCGGAAAGTGATTTTTTAAAGGTATTTTCAAAAATTCTAATGTGAAAAAAATTACGATGGAAACAAATATATTTGCAGATCGTACGTTACAAACTGCAACGCCGTCGAGTTCAAAAAGCATAACCCAAGTTGGGTTGAAACAAATGAAATAGAAATACTTAAATTCCTCGCTTTAACCCTTTTAATGGGGTACATAGAAAAAGACAATCTAAAAGAATATTGGTCGATGGATCCAGTAATGGAGACACCCTTTTTTAGAACTGTGATGCTGAGGGAGAGATTTTTAAGTTTACTTCGGAATTTACATTTTGCTGATAATCGTAATGGCCCTGATAAAACTGCCTTTGATTACGACCGACTTTGGAAACTCAGATATGTATTTAACACTTTTAATTTTTCTTTCAAAGAAGTATATGGTCCCTCAGAAGAATTGGCAGAAGACGAAATCATCGTTTCTTTCAAAAAACGTGTGATATTCAAGCAATATATTCCAAAAAAAAGAAAGAGATTCGGATTAAAACTATACAAAATAGTTGGTAGAAATATATTTTGAAATAGCATTCAATAGCGGTGGGAAATAAAAATTTTATCAAAATTTTTAATTGCAAACACAAAACACTATAACCACACACACAAGGAAAAAAAATATTTTGAGTTATACTCTTATAACAGTACTCGAAAAAGGAAAATAATTTTTTTTGTAACAAAATTAAAACATGTACTGAATAAAGTGAGTGTTAGAAAATATAACACACAGACTATGCTCCCTTGAATGAGTGCTGAATTTATTCGAATTTTTAAAAATTAATTTTAAGGGAAAAAAACTTTAGAAAACAAGACCTATAATGCAGTAGTTTATTTGTACCAATAATTCTAAAAAATGGACGAATATAGTTAGTTTTTCGAACCATGTATTTCCCTTATTTGGATTTATTTATGAAATGCTTGAAATTATTTTTTTATTGATGTTCAATTCATTGATATACAAATGTAAAAACTTGTGGAGATAAATTGGGGGGGGAAATAGAACAGAAACTAGCAATACCTTTATTTTTTTTCTCGTTTTTCTCTTCAAAAATCCTTAAAAAACAAGTTTTTTAAGTTGAATTGAATTTTTAAACTCAACAAAAATACAATATTATATATACAATTCGTAGTAAGAAAAAAATTTGTGCGTACTTTCGTTGATTATTTTAATTCTAAAATTCTGCCTAGTGAGTTGTGTTTATTGATTTTATCATAACTAGAAAAGGTTCTTTGAAATAAAACATTCTACTTCTTTTTTAAGAGAAAAATTTTGAAAAATAAAAGCAAGATATTGTCACACTTGATTGTTAGAAAACTGCTGCGGAAAAATTCGCATTTTCTTTTTTTTCCTTTCTAGCATTAGATAGTTGAAACTCATACGACAAAGTCTTTAGTGTCCAACCATTCTAAGCCTGTCTATCTGGATCTTTAAATCTTTGAATGCACAATGAAGTGCTTAAGGGTTAGCTTTTCGAAAGTGTCGAGTGCTATCTTAAACCTTACACATCAAAAGGAAACGAGATAATTGGTTTCAGGGGCACCATTCTTTCGCAAAGTTTGCATTCATTCTCGACTTCCGTATGATTATAATTTATTCCCGATTTTATTGACGTTATATGTGTCGGCAATTCCTTTCATACAAAATCGCCGTGGATGTCTGTTTATACATCTAATAAACCTCAAGTTTTTAAATATATGTTTGGGACAATTTTTTTTTGAAAGTGTTTTTCACTAGTCTCTTGCAAGAAAAGCTGTCTTTGGTCAACAATGAATCGAGTAAAACGTTTCGGCAATCATTTTCGCTGAAAATGTAGCAGCTAAAAAGATTGATTTTGGTGAAGCCATAAAAAATTTCAGAATTCAAAGCTAGCTCGAAAACAATTTTTTGCTTTGTTCGAGACTGAAAAGATAAAAACATTTTTTGAAGTATCAGACATGACAGAAATTGTTTTTTCTTTTTCTTTATTCTTAAATATTTTTGTTTCCAGGTCACTATACCTATTTATTTTATTAAATAAATGATGGCATTTCTTATGGAAATAATTATAATAAGTGGACTTTTGGAAGGTTTCCTTCCCGATCCCCAATAATTTTAGCTTCTCCTCTAACAGTATTACACTTCGTAATAAAAGAAATGTTGCACTAAGAACTGAATTGACAATCGTATTTTCTTTCTTTATTTACTTTGATTATTACTATTTTCATTTTTTTTATCACTCAGAAATCTGAGTATTACTCTTTTAATTTTTGGTGCATTAGATGAAAAATATTCCTTAAATTCTAAGAGTAATACTCAGATTTTTGAGTATTACTCTTAGTGTTCAGACATAGAGTATTACTTTCTTTCATACATAATTTTAATAACATGGTAATGTTATTGAAATTATAAATGAAAAACAAGCAATTAAGTTCATCATGAATAAAGTTTTATATAGAAAAGATATATTTATAAGATATTTCATTTATTTTTTGAGGAAGAAAATGTAAGAATTTTCCTAAGGATAATATACATATTTTATTAATTATAATTCGGTATGAAACAATTTCTAATGGCTCAGTAATATAACTGTCAAAAAGCACAACTGATTTTTTTAAAAATACAATATTTATTGACTTTTAGACAACCGATGCTTATAAACAATATTTAAACTTAAATTTATTTAATGTACATTTGCTCTTCTTAGCATATAATGTGAATGTGTTTCACGGATATTTATTTCGAGTTTCAGTGATTTAAATAATATTAAAACAATTGATCGTTTATTTGGTGGCCGTAGTACTCTAGTGATAATGGTCGCAAACCCGCGGCAGGCAGTTTTATCGAGTTGCGGGTTCGAGCCTTGATGCCACTAAAGACCCACCTTGTATTCAAGATTGATGCACGTAAAATCTGTCAAGGCTCAAAGTCCTCCTGTTGGCATGGTTTGGAAGTTAGGAGAGGGAGGTGCCAGCTCAGGTGTCATCCTCGTCACATGACCAAGGTTCAAAATTACCAGATCGGTTGGTTATAGCCCCACTGCTTCTTCTAGAGCGAAATTAATAAAACTAATCAATTAATCGTCTTTGATTTGAGAAAATCAGAATTTAATTGAAAATCTATCACATTGATATATTCTCAATATTTTTCTTTTCTTTTCAATTAATCATTTTGATTATAAAGAATAATGTTTATCTAAATTTTCTAATGGTTATAATATTACATATTTCTTGAAGAACTGCAAACTTAATTTCAAACTAAACATTTCAGTATATGTTACATGGATGGCTTTGATACATATATAATAAATTTGTAATGTTTGCAAATTTTTAATGTATTTTTACTAAAGATTATAAAATTAAAATATGTTATCATGCTAACACATGGATCAATACGTCCCGAGACTAACATTGAAAACAACATTTTTTTGAAATTTTTTTTTTATTCATCAACATAACACCTTTTGTTAATCACCTTTTAGGGTGATACAATCATTCCAACGCTTTTCCAAATCTTTTTTTTTTTTTTTTTTACCCCAATTTTTTTTTTTTTTTTTTTTTTTCGCAAGAAATCTTTTTTGTTGCGAGTAAATATCGATAAATAGCTTTCTGAATCATCGACTCGTTGCTGTTTTTGTTCCATCGAAAGCAATCGCGGCACCCACTTGGAAAAAACCTTTTTCATGCTCAATTTTTCATGAAGGATAGTAAATACACTTCCATATGATATCTATGTCATCTCAGCAATCTCACGGAGCTTCACTTTACAATCTTTCATTATAATTTTTGTCACTTCACTCACATTTTCCGGTGTAACGGCTTCCACAGGTCTACCCGAGCGTTCCGCGTCATTTGTGTCGGTACGACCACGTTTAAACTCGGCAAACCACCGACAAATCGTTTCTTTTGATGGACAAGAGTCCGGGTAACATTTTTCAATCCATTGTTTTGCTTGAACGGTGTTTTTACCCATTAAAAAACAATGTTTTATCAGAACACGAAACTCGGTTTTTTCCATTTTTTAAACAAACTACAAAACGACTTTACTCCAACCTCGATAACTCAGCTGTTTCCGGTCCGATCGACTTAAAATTTTGACACGTTTCAAGCAAAGGTTCGTACTCTAGAAAGACCTGGTTACTGGTTTACTACGAGCGCCATCTCTGGGTTAGTCTCGGGAGTTATTGATTGATGTGTTACATACTCTTAAACATGTTTTTGAATATTTGATCTTTGATTAAAATGAAATAAACATTTATTTTTTTAATGTAGTATTTTATAATAAGTTCAGAGTAAAAGTTTGAAGCAAAAGAAATATTGCTGGAATTATTAAAATGTTTCCTCCAGATTACGCCTATAAATATTCATACAATAATACAGAAATTATTAAGCTCGATAAAAGTTAAAACAATACAAGCCTTTTTTTTTCTTTGTTGATTTATTTCCGTTATTAATTCAAAATTCATTTATAATATATATATTTAGTTGGAAATATTAAACATAATTTTAATAAATTGAACATTTTCCTTAATTGTTCAAAAGAATTACTAATTTATTCAGATTTTTAGATGCTAAAAACATATTTACACTTCCTAAATAATCAGAGGTGAATTTTTGTGTGTATAAATAGATAATTTATAATATTTATGTATTAAACTTTGAAATGGTATATAATATAATTTGATAATTATATCATGTAACGGTACTGTCTTCACTGTCTGCTATAAATATTGCTAAATAAAATAATTATACTAATTCTTTCCGGATTATTGTATATGAATAGAATAATATCCTGCATGAAAATTCTAATTATGATACTAAGAATGATACAAGGAAATTGTAGGAAAAAAAACGTTCCTTCAGTTTTCAGAACATCTTTCCCAAAGTTTCTAGAATTGGAAACGGACAAATAATAGCATAGCGGCTTTCAGAGGGAATTTCACCTTAAAAAATGGAGACTCATCGGTTGTTAGGGACTTCTTGGAACTCAAACATCCCCACTGCCCAGCAGGTGAAAAACTCTCAATTTGGTCCTTTTGTCAGACGACACTTAGAAATGTCAATCATTGACGAGAAAGGGGGTAAGCAATGTAGTAAAAACTCCCGTCCTTATCAGGACTTCCTTCTGGAAAGGGCCCGTCCTCAAAAGGTTAATGTGTGTGTGTGTGTGTGTGTGTGTGTGTGTGTGTGTGTGTGTGTGTGTGTGTGTGTGTGTGTGTGTGTGTGTATGTGTGTGTGTGTGTGTGTGTGTGTGTGTGTGTGTGTGTGTGTGTGTGAACTATCTTCTCCGTACTGCGGGTTATTTCAATGTACGACTTCCTGAAACCAAGTAAATATTTTTAATAACTGTAATTTACAACATTACGCACATAAATGTATTATAATTCAAATATCTTCTTTTACTTAATATTTGCTTTTTATATATTTGTGTTTTACACAAAAAATACTGTACATTTTATTAATGTCAGATATATTCAATTGTTTACCTGCTTCCTCGACATCACACGCTATCTTATATTCAGATTCTGGAGATATGTTTAAACTTGTTGAGTCAAACTTACTTATCACGGATAAACATTGTAGATATCTGAAAGCACTTGACAAATTTTGATGAGGTAGGTCTTCTGCGAGTGACATGTTTGAAAAAAAAAAATAACAATCAACTTTTATTTATAATGGTCTGCAGCATCAGTCTATCTATTTTGTTAAAAAAATTTCATGAGAAAATTGCACAAAACATAAAATGAGTCGAAGCAATCGAAGTACTTAAGCATCCTTATGTTTAAGTACATAAACAATCGACTCTAACTAAACATCGACAACGTTTAGTTACAGTCGATTATAAGGATTTTTTGTTGCAAGATCCAACCACATGGAAACGGTAATCGAACGAGAAGGATTGCTTATAGAATATCGAAATTTTTTCACCATCCGAAAGGCCCACGATATGTATGCTAGTTTAGGAAACAAATCAAATATTTATCAAAGGAACTATCTACGTTAATAATCAATGATAAAAAAAATCATGCCACTTCCAGAAAAATTTCACCTTTCGGTGATGAGAACGTGGTGTAGGAATTTTCTAAAACAGAATACAAAGCTAAAAAGTATGTAAAGATCTGAAAAAAAAACTGATCCTCTGATCAAAAAAAGAGAAATGTCAATCGATTCGAAAATAGAAAGAACTCGATCCAGTTGCACAAGGAAAACGAAAAATATTATTTCAATTCGTAATATCCTATCGTTATATTTTCATCCGGTGCCACACGAGATTTGGTGTTCAAAAAAAGAGGTTACGATAACGTCTGTGCACCTGTGAAACACAAAAGCGTGTTGCTGATGCATTCTGTTACGAATCGATACTGGTATCACGAATTGCCTAAGAGAAATCGGGTGAAAGATTAGAGAATTTCTTAGAAGAATTGAAGTTGACAATTAATTTGGCCCTATTCCCCCTTTCCCAAATTGCAAAGAGTAGAAAACTTGTATGTAAACGAATTTTTAAAATACATATTATTACCTCTATTTAGAGTGGTAGATATTTTTTAAGTTGTTCAGTAAAAATAATTTTTTATATTTATTCTTGTGTTTCTTTGAAATAGGTGTTATAGATATTTTTTCAAAAAACATTTTTTTTTCTATATATTTTAAAAGAAATAATTATGTTTAAAATCTAGTTTCTAACATTCGAAATGTTATTTTATGTTTTATTTCTTGATTTTTTTTCACTAATATTTAAGTAATTTATCTTAAGTATTATATTAAGTATTATATAATATTAAAATTGTTATTCTTGGAAGTTTTTATCTTTCTTACATGAAAAAAAAAAAAAAATGTCGTTTTAAAATGTATTTCCAAACATTAAAAATGCTATATTATGTTTAAAATTTTCTATAATACTAAAAATTTTATGTTATAAAATTTGTTTTCTTCTTATGAAAACATTATGTTTTAAAAAAAATTTTATAATTGTAAAAAAGATATTAAAATTTTATATTCTAGTATTAAAATTGTGAAGTTTATATTTTATTTCCTAATAATAATAAAAAAATGTTTAACTATTTTTATACTTTAATTTTTCAAGCATTAAAAAAACATTTTACGCTTTACAATTTATTTTTTAATATTAAAACTAATTCCATTTTATTTTCAAACACTGAAAAAGTTATGCTTAATTTTTTTTTGTTTTTCTAGCCCTAAGAAAAAAGTATGTCTTAAAACTTGTTTTCTAATATTAAAAATGTTACTTATTAAAAAAAAAAAAAAAGAATTATGATAATACATGAATGTTTAAAAACATAAATTTTAAAGTATTATACTGTAAACATATACTACATATAAATTTGTTATAAAATTGAATCATAACTCAATAAAATATACAAATGTTAAGTAAAACATATTTTCTAAAAGTGTTTGATAAATAGTAATATCCATTTGCTTTGCTTTTTCAACTATAACAGACATATTTAGGTTTATCGAAGAAGGATTTGCTTACAAAATTTGACAACAATTACTTTTTTTTTTTTTTTTTT